>WEIS01040692.1:1483-17559 GCA_013389965.1 Todus mexicanus
GAGGTATATATACCGTGCTTACCGCAACTAATAGACATGCTCTGTTCTTTGTTTTCTCAAGCTTGCCATTTCCTCCTTTAACCATCTACCCATTCTGAGCTTTATTTTATTAATGCTGGATATTCAAAGATAGAAATTCTTCTATAAGCAATAAATTTTGCAAGTTAAATTCTAATTCCCTGCCCTACTTCATAAGAAAATAAGCTTATAGGGCAGAAGCCATTGAATTTAGTGCATGATTATAACTATAATAAATGTATGCATTTACAAACACCATTCACATTGCCTTTTTCATTTTGTTTCTTGTCCACTATATTGTCTTCTAAATGAATAAAAGGACAATGGTGGGGAAAAATAGTTTATAAATCTAAGATAAACATAACAGTAATCTAGGAGACAGGAGCATGTAAAGGTGTATAATTAGATGTCAAAAAGGAGAGGAAAGAAGGTGGGTATTTCCAGTGTCCAAATGTATGAGACAAGTATTAGAAAAGCAGAAAAATATCAAAATGGATATAAGAATATAAGAAGCAAAAGTAAAGTGATGAGTGAGACATTCTGCTATAAACTAGTGATGATGTCATATTCAATGTATGCTTAATTAAAGATCAAATTATATGATCTTTTGCAATGGAAATAAGAGACCCTCGGATTCCACATAAACAGATTATATCGGCAAAGTAGCTAAATTAATGAACTGAGGAAAAGCAGGTTGATTAATCTTTAGCTGTTATGACTGTGCTGAGGATTTGATAACAAGCCAAGAAAAGCAGCTATAATCGGGAGCTCCTATTAAGCGTTCTAGCTGAGAAAGCTAGCTACCTCTAGTTGAGGTGTAATTTTAATTAGGATTGTGAGTGAAAGACAGCAGAAAGTCACTTTTACATTTAAGAAGTGATGAGTATGAAGCATTTTCCATATTAGTGAAGAACAGAGTCTAGTATTACGCTCATTATCCTTTTTCATTTTGTCACTGATGTTATTTTTTTGCATATTGTGAATAGCTTTTTGAATATTCATGAGACTATTATTTTAAACCTCATTACTCCATGAAAGAACAGAGTCTGAAGTGCAACTGAGCAAGAAAGACTACTTTTCTAATGACCACAGAAACCTAGCTTACCTGAATTTAATGTCTGAAAGACTACTACTAGAGGAGATTCCTTAGTTATACAAATAATATAGGTATATCTGTACTTGTAGCTTAGAAAGTGTATTTTTTAAAACTGTATATTATTTTTAAAAGTGTGTATTTCTGAGGAAGTAGTATGTGAATGCCAAGCCCTCCGTTTACCCCTTGGTTATATTAAAGTATTACTTTTGTGAATTATGGCCACAGTGCAGTCATGTATGCAGTACATAGTGCAATCCTATATATTAACGCTAAGGTTTGGTTACATTAACTTTTTTGACTGAAGTAGTTCTGATGTACATCTTTTCAACAGCTTCCTCTCCTTTAGCTGCTGGGGGATTCTGCAAAGCCTTATCACTTCTGTCTTTGTACTCTTACCCTGAGGAAACTGCAGCAATATTGACACCAAGTAGCTAGGAAAACATCTGCATGTGCATTACATTTACTTCTTTGCGTTCAGCTCAGCTAATGAGCTGGCTGCTTCCATGTAAATCAAGTCAACCAAAAACAGTTAATGCTTTCATCAGGTGAGCAGTGCTCTGGAGTCTCTTTGAAGGTTGGGCCACATTCACGGCAGTGGCTGAATGTTGCCCATAAAAACAGCCCATCTCAAAAATGTTGTTCTGTTTTACAGACAAGCTCTGGGTTGTTGAGAGGAAGCATGCCACTGTGTCAGGTACCAGAAGCCAGAGCAATTTACTTTGAATTTGTGGAAGGGGGTAAGAAAGAAAACACCCAACAAAAATCCCATGAGTGGTTTTGGAGACATTAACAAAATAAAAAGCATGAAAAGCTGAGATCACATCTGGGATTTATTACTGTGTTTTGATAAACCTTAGGGCCTTAGCCAGCACTCTGTCGTGCACTAGGGATTCAGTGAAATTACAGCGTACTTTTTCAATGGAGTTTGTCACATCACCTTTGTACTTGAGTGGTTTTGACTGATTAATTACCTGCATAGACAAGTGAGGAGTTCACAGAAAGATGACTTTTTCTTCTTAAGTTAAGCATGAAACATCTTGCTGGGCTAGGGAGTGTGACCGTAATTAGAAGAATGGAAATTGTTAATTTGATTCCATCCTAATTTGAAGGTAACTGGTGGATCTTCTTACAAAGTAATAGATCCAAACTACTTAATATCAGATTGATGTGTTGACATATTGCTAGTAAAGGAGAGGTTCATAAAAAAAAAGCGCTTTTAAAATTACGCAGTCTCAGGTTAGTTGTCCAGGGCTTTTTACAGTGCATGACCTCTGAGGTGCCTAAGCATTATTTGCTTGGAAAAGCCAGGGAGAGAGTCCTAGTTAACAAGCTTTGGAGTCGTTCTTCTATTAGTATATGTTTCATTATTTAAGCAAAAATATGACAACTCTGACTTGAGAGCTGCTCACAGCTGTATCCTTAGAATATTCTGTAGATGAGGGCTCTACCTGGATGTCTGAACACACTAATTCCATGCCCCTTTTAAATCTAGGCAGAAGAATGGCATTGAAAGTGATCTCCTACAATAGTCTCTGTAGACTGCTGGGTAATATGAAATTCATGCCTTCCTTACTTGCCTGTCTTTTCTTTCAGACACAGCATCAGGAAAAAGCTGGCTGGATCAGGGGCTGTGGGGAATATTAATTTGGAATCACAGAATCACAAGAAGTTAGGGATTGGAAGGGACATCAAAAGATCATCTAGTCCAATCCCCCTGCTGCAGGAGGATCACCTAGACTAAGTCACAAAGGAACTTATTCAAGCGGGTTTTAAACACAGAGAATGAGATTCCACACACCCCCGGGCAGCCTGTTCCAGTTCTCCATCATCCTTACCATAAAGAAGTTCCTCCTAATATTTAAGTGGAACCTCCTGTGTTCCAGCTTATACCCATTGCCTCTTGTCATATCACTGGACACCATAGAGAAGAGTCTGGCTCCATCCTCCTGACACTCGCCCTTTACGTATTTATAAACATTGATGAAGTTACCCCTCAGTCTCCTCTTCTCCAAGCTGAAGAGACCCAGCTCCCTCAGCCTTTCCTCATGAGCGAGATGTTCCACTCCCTTAATCATCTTNTGAATCAAATGCTTTACTGAAGTCTAGATAAACTATGTCCACCAGTTTACCATCATCTATCCACCTGGTTATATCCTCATAAAAGGCTATCAAGTTGATCAAGCATGACTTCCCCTTGATGAAGCCATGTTGACTGCCCATAATGACCTTATTCTTGATAAGCCTAGAGACAGTGCCCTTTCCAGGGATGGAGGTGAGGCTGACCTGTGTATAGTTACCTGGGTCCTCCTTCTTACCCTTTTTGTAGATTGGACTAACATTTGCTTTCCTCCAGTCCCCAGGCACCTCTCCTTTTCCCCACGACCTACCAAAGATGACTTCCGCCATGTCCCTTAGCACTCACGAGTGCATCCCATCAGGACCCATGGATTTATGGACATCCAGATTGCTCAGCTGGTCCCTAACCCAGTCCTCATCATCCAGGGCAAACTCCTCTTTAGTCCTGCCTTCCTCTGGGGCCTCAGGGGTCTGGGGCTCACCACGACAGCCTCCAGCAGTATAGACAGCGGCAAAGAAGGCATTCAGCAGCTCCGCCTTTTCTCTATCCCCTGTACCAGGGCACCCACGTCATTCAACAGTGGGCCTACATTGCCTCTAGTCTTAGTTTTATCTGCAATGTGTTTGAAGAAGCCCTTTCTGTTGTCCTTGACCTCTCTTGCAAGGTTTTATTCAAAGGAGGCCTTGGCTTTCCTAGTTGCTTGCCTACATCCTCTGACCTGAATCTTATAATAATCCCAAGTGGCCGTCCCTTCCTTCCGTGATTTATAAACTTTCTTCTACCTGATGCAGTCATCCTGCTGTTGGGCGGTTTGGTCAGCTCTTGGTCAAAGTAATAGAATCAATAGTCATTAAGTAATGGAATGAAAAGCCACTGAGGGCTCTACAGAGACACTGTATAAAGTTGTGGAAGTGCCAAATCAGAGGACACGACTAGGCACATTGGTCACACATGTGTGCCTTTGGTGGCTTTTTAACCCAGTCAATGGGAAGCAAGGAAGAAACTTGTTTTCTCTAGATTTGGACCTGTGTTAGGCATCTCTGGAACCTTATGTTTGCAGCCTAAATCTTTCTTCTTGACTCATAACCTTTACTGTCCTTTGAAAATGCATGATGGACTCTACCTGAGATTTCACAAGTGAGGTCAGAGTTTTAAGAAAAAGGCTTTTTAATAAAAGCCTAGTAAATAAAATGTTTGCTCAGCATTTCAAATTCTTTCTAGTCCCTCAAGTAGGTGAAGCTACTGTCCTTCCATAAAAGTAGGTTACAGAAATTAATTCTAACTCTTGAGTGTCTAGAAAAGGAGCCCATCTCAACCTTTTGAGAACACATATCTAATTACTGGACTGCATTCCCAATGTTGTCTGTAGACTGTGATGGTTTAATGAAAAATGGACAGATAAGCAATCCCTCTAGTTTCCTCTGAGATGATCTGGGACAACATCACCCTGTCCTTACTCCAAACAATGAAAGGTGTTTATTGGCCTCCTGAGAGGATACAAATGTAAGAGTCTATCAAAACTAAGCATGCAGAAATTGAAATTGTTTCTTTGTTGCTTATTTGAATGTAATTTTAACCTTTTTGTTATTGAATTGTTTCTCCCTCTGTGTTTATTTCAAGGACACCCTAATTCTCTGTTTCCTGTTGGCAAATAAATACTAGAATTAGCTTTAATCTTCCCTTGCACAATTTAAAGATGTAACTTAAGCCTTACACTTAAAGATGTGATATTGATGTCTTATATCATACTTAGTCTTCCATCATACATTTTAAAATGTGAAAAGCACAAGTGGAAGTCCATGGTCACTTAACCATCTACCATGACTATTTCAGCATATTCCAGGCCACAATCCCTGTCCTGTGAGACTACATTCCTTTTTCACTATTGCCACGTGTTTCCATTTAGCTGTGTTTTTAAACATGCAATTCCCTGAAAGTAGCTTGAGAAAACCATACAGATTACCCCATGTAAGTCGCCTGTTATCTTTTGCATGTATCAATTCTTTAGTCTTTATCTTTCTTTCCTGAACTTTACTGAATATGGTTTTGCCTTTTGCTCAGATAATTTATGAAAGATATTTCATAATAAGTATTCATAAAGTATTTGGGAACAATCTATCCCCATTCAAAACCTTCTTAGTAATATCTACACTGGGGGGTGAGTACAATTTGAGGACTACCAGTTAACTAGTTTTTAACTAATTTTACAAATGCTTTGTTGATTCTGAATTTCTTTTAGAAGTTTTAAATATCATCAAACTAAGGGTCTATTGCACTATGTAGTAGAACTATAGTGATCGGTTTTCATAGTGATATTGTCTTTTACCTATTTGGCTCCTATCACAAATTAAAATGCAGTTTTAAGTATATCACCTGTATCTAGCATACCTTTCGTTCTAGGGCTTCAGTTCAAAAGCAGCTTTTTTCTAAAGCTGAGTTTTCTGCTTGCTTAGATAAGAATAGCTGAGGGGAAAAAAGTAACTAACATGGTAATACAGACAATTATATTGCAGTTTTGGTGGCAAGTGTATGATATGCTCTATATTTATCTACAGTCCTGTTAGTGATGCACATTCTATTGTGTGCTGTTTTGCTTTAGTAAGTAAAGGAGTATTTATGAATAAATCAGAAAGGTGATGGTCAATCAAGTATTTGGAAAGAAGTGAAAAACAGTATATATAGACATAATCTCTTTGTAAGTCTAGATACTGTCAGATCAGCTGCCTTGTGTGTGTCTGACAAGCAAAGGGTGACAGAATACAATGAAATGTGAAATTAGCATGTGAGGAGTTCCTAAGGACAGAGGATACATTTTATTTAAAGAAAGTAACTTTGTACCTCATGCCAAACTGAGGTAATTTTCTTCCCCTTTCTCTACTTCCTAGTTTCCAGATTTATAGTTTTTTATGGCATTTGCCAGAGCTCAACTGAAGAAAGCATTACTTAAATAAAGTCTAAAGGAAATATTTTTGTTCAGAATCCAGACTCATAAAGAACAACTACTATATGTTAAAGAAAAAAACCCACACCTGCGTAATTTTACTACTAATTATGCATGTAAGCCAAATAAATAGACCACTGTTGCTGTGTTGAATAGAAAATTCACACATTGCTGCTTACAGCAATGTACTGGTGTTGCTTTCCCTATCACAAACCTAAATAAGGGATTTCTTACCATGTCAAGTTTGTCTTTTCTTGGAAGCCAAAGTAGATTGTGTGAAATAGAACTGGGAGAATTATTCAGTATCTGCTTCAGTCAGTTATTTAAGAACTCAGCTATTTCTTGCTAGTTATTCCTAGCATGGATTAATTGAATTTACTTAAAATTTATAATTCAGTGGTTCCAGAAGGATTGTGTTGGCAACACTGGCATTAATAAATTATTTCAGTGCCAAAAGCCCCAAAATTTAACCAGCAGGAGCTGGACTCATAAGGACACGTATGAGTATAAATTTAGTAGTAAGGTACCCCTTCTAGTCACAAAGCTTGTACAGCTACTGCTTAAAACTGTAGAAGCATAAACTCCCCTGACACATTTCCACTAATAAAGGTTTTTCGGTGGCTACATCTGCAGCAGAACCCCGTAAGTCCTGGTAGGGCTGGTGTGCACGCTAGTGAGATGGGCTAGAGACTTCAGCCCCTTTGTAGGGTGTGACTGGTTATCTTGCAATGAGCCTTTCTGAGCACTCTGGCTTCCCATGTGCCATCTGTAGGTACCTGTTTCTCCTACAGCTCCATGCAATCACACAGCTTAGGTGTAAGAGAATAATGCAACTGCTGTGCATCAATAGCCACAGAATTGTTTTTTCCTAGTACTAGAAAAAAAAATAATCATTTTTGGTTTTTTACCAAGGAAAAAAGCATGACCTCTGTCTTCCCTTCTCTTTCAGTTTGGAGTTACAAGACAAAAAATTCCTTAATTATGTCCTGGTTTTCTGATTCATATATACAGAAAAATACACATGCTGCCATCTATCATCTCTTTTCTGACTATGCAATAGTATCCAACACTATTTCACAGCAAATTAGAAATCCAGATGAATCACTGATTTCAGCAGTGACCCCCATCTGCCCATTTCATGTGTAAGAACATTTTGTACAAATATTTTGCTTGGTTTCTTTAATTCTTGGGCTGTGGATTCCTCATATTCAGTGTGTTGAGGACTCTGAGAAGGTGAGTGGCAGCGGTGCTATGGCCACAGGCAAATCATGTCACTCTGAATCAGTTTAATGCTGCTTATGCCTGACCTGCAGAGTATTTTGAATGACCTATGTAGCATATAAAGTCTGAAATTGCACTAATATCCAACAGGAAATGCTGGAGGTAGTGTTTTGCTTATGCCGTTTTGTGAGTATTGAGTCTTGTGGTTACATTTTGGAAAAGATTTTTAGTTCCAATGGTTAAATAGAAATGCCTGAGATGTCTTAGGGTGGCATCTCTCAGTTCTGCATCTTTAATGATGTGCAGTCTGATACAAGGAAGTTTCCTCTGAATTTGTCAGTGTTTTCTGGTCTGATCATTCATCTATGGCTGTTGCAAGAATATTATTGTTTAGATGAGCAGAACAGGCATTATGCTTTTATTGTAGAATCCTTTTAGCAATTTATACTAATTTCTTCCCAGACAATTTTGTCTGCATGCCAAAATGTTTATCATTTTCAAAAAGGATGGCCTAATCAACAGGCAAACTTTATAAGGTATGTTCTATGATGAATTAACTAAATGCATTCATTTGTTTAATTAGAATCATAGAACTGTCAGGGTTGAGGTCATGTTGAGCTTCTCGTCCACCAGTATCCCCAAGTCCTTTTCTTCAGGGCTGCTCTCAAGCCAGCCACTGCCCAGCCTATATCAAGCTCACATAAAAAGAATCATAAAGGAAAGAAGTGAGGTGGAGTGTAAGAATATACTCAGAGTATAAAACATTCCTTCACTTCTCAGAATGTTCCTTGGGTTCCCTTGAGTACCTGAATAATCATGTTCCAGTAGCATCCTGCCTATTTGTGCTGCTATCTGTCTGCTCCCCATGCTCTTTTCCTGAAATTTGGTACAAAACAAAGTTCATTATGCTATTCATATTTTGACCATACTTTAACAAAAGATTATTGCTTTGCAAAATCAGTTTTAAAAAAAGGACTTATTTTATGCTTTGGCATTCTAAAGACATTCAAAAATACTGTTTAGGGTCAGTATGTTAGAGACAATAACAGATTCTGCTGAAAGAGTCCTGGTCCCACTGTAGCATTGCTATATGCTGCATACAGTGTCAAATGTAACAGGGACAGGGTCTGACATCTTGGAAAACAGCTATTATGATAAGGAATATCAGAGAAGGGAAATGAGTACTGAGTCTAAATGCCAGGTGTGCTACACTGAACAAGCATGTTCTGACTATTCTACCCAGCTCACATACTCTGTATTTTGTCATGTCTTGATATTTCTACATTCACAATCCCTAAATCCTGGAGCTGAACACTGATCTGTAAAAGAAGTTTTTTGTTTTCTGTCTGTATAAATGCACGAAATGCACTAAAGCCATATGGCTAATCTATTCAGCATGTTTTTGAAATGTGTTCTGTTTTTTCTTCTCTCAGTGATGGTTAGAGATGTGTCCTTTCAGCCTAATCTCTCTCCTCCAACGAGATGTGTAAACATGCCTCTTAGAAAGCAAAACCACTGGATTGGAATGGGAAAAGGTTAAAAACACACATCAGTATTCAGTATCTCATCATTTTCCCTTCAATTACATATATTTGTGGAAGCATTTCTGTATACAGCTTCTGTATTTATTAAACTCCCGTCCTCCCACTTTACTGAAATTCTCATTTAACCAAAGTCCTCACAATAAATTACTTCCTCAGTTGTTTATCATTTGCCCAAACTTCTTTGCAGTTCCTGCAATACTTTAAGAATTTATGATGTTCCTGAGCACATGCACAATACATTCATATTAGTATACAGGTAGTCAGACCTTTTTCTTCCCCCATTTTTTCATGGGAAGAGACAATTTAGTATCTCACTTAAGAGCTCCACAAACACTGTTCAGTTACACATCATTTTTCCTATTATGTTCTTAATTAAAATATCTCACAACTCATTAATATTTATTTTCTTCAGCAAAATCAAAGTGAAATGGAAAACTAAAATAGTCACTGCTCACAGTTAATACTTAAAATGTTACTTCAGTAAACCTAGCCTGCAGAGAGACATAGTTACTGCTGATACGGAGGTGCACATGCATTAAAGTCAGAAAAGTTGCACCCATTGATTCTACAATCAGTAGCATTTGCAATGTTTTTATCCATCATAAAGAGAGAAGGCTGAGAAGGGATCTTATTGATATCTAGAAATATATGAGGGGTGGGTGTCAAAAGGAAGGGGCCAGTCTCTTTTCTGTGGTACCCAGTAATAGGACAAGGAATAATGAGTATAACATGGGGAATGTAGGAAGTTCCACCTCAAAATGAGGAGAAAATCCTTTACTGTGAGGGCGATGGAGCACTGGAACAGGCTGCCCAGAGAGGTTTTGAAGTCTCCTTCTCTGGAGACATTCAAAACCTACCTGGATTCATTCCTGTGTGGCCTGCTCTGGCAGAGGGGTTGGACTAGATGATCTCTAGAGGTCCCTTCCAACCCCTAACATTCTATGATTCTATAATTATAATTATTTTACCAGTGAAAACTTGTGAGAACCTGAGACTCTCTGCAGTACTAGAACAAACTTGCCCTCCATCAGTGCATTTTTAAAACAAACATGGGTATCTTACTGTTTAGAATAAAAATTTTCTCCTCCTTTTCATCTGTGTAACCCCAGCAGAGTCATTGTCACTGGTTGAAATAGTTTGCAAGAATGTAGCTTGGTTAGAAAGAAGTCCCTGTTTCATGGCATACCAATGTAAACTTGGAAAGGCTTTAAAATGGAGACCCAACAAAGCACTCTGACCTGTGCTGTGAATTCTGGCAATCTGCTTTTTTATGTGATGCAGAGTGCCATCTTTTACTGTATTGTCCAAGCCATGTGATTTGAAAAAGCAATGAATAATACTGCTTGCTGGATTCTTTTATTTCCATGAACGGGTGAAGTGTCCTGTGTATCCATAACCAGTATGTATACTCTAAAATAGTATCATGCATTGTTTAAATACTCCACCTGCTCAGAATATAAGTATAGATACTGTAAGCAACAATGCTGGATCCTCTTCACAGAATGCCAACAGCAGATCTCAATCCTAGCCTGACAGAGAGTACTTTTAGACATGAGAAAAATTCAGTCTCTAGAACTCATACTGTAACTCACCCAAAAAGGCAGGATTTTTTATTCTGGTTCTGAAATGAAGAGTCCTTTTCAATTGTAAAAGGAATGAGTGAAAAATTAAATTATATATTTAAATGCACACTTAAGGAATAACTTAACATATCTGCTAGATTGTCATTACAGTGGTGTTTTTTAAGTATGTAAAAGAGGTCAAACCCAAGGGCCTCAGCTTGCAGGCTTTTTCTTTGAATCAGTACTTTGTGGGAACTAGCTAAGCACTACGAGCTTGCCCCTTGAAAAACTAGCAAATCCACCTACAGAATTCATGATCCCAAGACCTGTAGATCCTATGGAATCAAATGGGTTCAAGCTTATTGTAATGCTCATGAAGGATCATTCACAGGAGACATGTGCTTCTCCATGATTTCAGTGAGACTATCTCATGAGAGAAAACAGATTTCACAGGATTCTCTTATTACTGATTTATGTAATTCATGTAATTTATCAGTTTTATATATTTTCTATAATTTCTAACATTTTTGATGTCAGAAGTTCATTAGTTTTATTAGCTGTAGCAGGAATTTCATTGAAGCAGTGAAGACGTATATATTACATTTTATAAAACAGGGACTATGTAAAAAAAACCCAACAGCTACTTCAGCCACTCACACTAAGTCTGTGCAACCAGCAACCTCACTTGTCTGATATAAAAGTCCAAAATATAAATGAGGAAATACAAAATGCGTTACCACTAATGTGACCTCTAAAAATCCCAAAAGTCATCTGATATGTACAAGTGATGGGATCACTTATTGGCTGGAAACAGGTAAATCTTTTCAGCACAACTGCATTTCTAAGAACTTAAAGTGGTGTCCGTGTACAGCTTGTATTTCAAAGCATCTAGAAGCATTGCTGTGGCCTCTCTTCTTGTCAGTCTAGTACTAAAAACCAAAGTCATTCTCTGCTATAGAGAAATAAGAGAGAAAACATCCTCCTTGATTAATTCTTTGTACTCTGGCAGGGGGCTTCAGGACACTCATGATTTGGGAAAAAATATAAATAAATTTACATTTTTCATTTATATCTTACATTATTTTGAAGCTTTCACCTATGTTTTTGATATTTTCTGTATTTACCTTATTAGGATTTGTAAGATGATGGCTTGGGGGTTTGGGTGGGGTTTTTTTAGAGAAACCGGCATGACTGGAAAAACATACAAAGTAAACCTTTTTTCTATATTAGCTAGTCTAACAAAAGCTAGGACTCCCGTAGAGATCTGGATTAACTTGTATCAATAGACCCTCATGGTTACAGCAACAGTTTGATTACCAATTTTAAAATGAGGGCACAGGATATATATAAAGTACTGGCTTGATGTCCACATCCGAAGAGTGGCTGTCAATGGGTCTATATCCAAGTGGAGACCAGTGACAAGTGGAGTCCCTCAAGGATCAGTACTGGGACCAGTCTCGTTTAATATCTTTGTTGGCGACATGGACAGTGGCATTGAGTGTACCCTCAGCAACTTTGCCAACTATACAAGTTGTGTTGTGTGGCTGACACCCTGGAGGGAAGAGATGCCATCCAGAGGGACCTTGGCAGGATGGAGAGATGGGCCCATGCCAAACTCATGAAGTTCAAGAAGACCAAGTGCAAGGTCCTGCATCTGGGTCGGGGCAATCCCAAGTACCAATATAGGCTGGGCAGTGGCTGACGTGAGAGCAGCCCTGAAGAAAAGGACTTGGGGGTACTGGACGAGAAGCTTAACATGAGCCGCCAGCGTGTACTTGCAGCCCAGAAGGCCAATCATATCCTGGGCTGCATCAAGAGAAGTGTAGCCAGCAGATTGAGGGAGGTGATTCTCCCCCTCTATTCAACTCTAGTGAGATCCCACCTGGAGTACTGCGTCCCATTCTGGAGCCCTTATTACAAGAAAGATACAGATGTGCTGGAATGTGTCCAAAGGAGGGCCATGAGGATGATCAGAGGGCACCTCTGCTATCAAGACAGACTGAGAGAGTTGGGGTTATTCAGTCTGGAGAAGAGAAGGCTCTGGGCAGACCTTATTGTGGCCTTCCAATATCTTAAGGGGGCCTACAAGAAGGCTGGTGAGGGACATTTTAGGATTTCAGGTAGTGGTAGGACCAGGGGGAATGGAGCAAAACTAGGAGTGGGTAGATTCAGATTAGATGTTAGGAAGAAGTTCTTCACCACGAGGGTGGTGAGACGCTGGAACAGGTTGCCGGGGGAGGTGGTAGAAGCCCCATCCCTGGAAGTCATTAAGGCCAGGCTGGATGGGGCTCTGAGCAGCCTGCTTTCTAAAATCACTCCCAATATTAAAACCAGCTACTGCCTCTTGGAAGCTAAGTCCTACCCAGGATCTTGTAGCCTTCTGTGAGTTACAGGTTTTGAAAGAACCACATACTTGTCAGGGGAGTCCTAAAAGTGCAGCCTGAATTTAGGCTGTGATTCTCATTTTTGTCTCTGAACCACAAATCTTTTTCTTCTCAATGGCACCCCAAAGACAGGACAAGGGATAACAGCTGTAAACTAAAACACAGGAGGTTCCACTTGAATATTAGGAAAAACTTCTTTACAGTGAGGGTGACAGACCAGTGGAACAGGCTGCCCAGGGGCGTTGTGAAGTCTCCTTCTCTGGAGACGTTTAAAACCCACCTGGACGAAGTTCCTGTGTGACTTGGTCTAGGTGATCCTGCTGTGGCAGGGGGATTGGACTAGATGATCTTTTGAGGTCCCTTCCAATCCCTAACATTCTTTGAATCTGTGAATCCATAAAAGAATTAGCTCACTGCTGCAATTTTACTGTTAGCTTGTGGAGATGTTGTACCTTAGGCATTGTGAGGCCCAGCACTGTAGCATGCATTGGAATTTTTCTAGTGACTGCAAATGGGCTTCTTCCTAACCATTGTAGGCAGAAATCTATTTGGAGGCAAAATATTTAGCATTATTGTAATTTCAATTGTTTAGCAGCCCATTCAACTACAGGGTAATGGTCACAGACATCCTTATTATTATTATTTTCAGAAGCATCTGATAAATTTAATAGTAACTGTCAGTCTCAGAAGATGCCAAGGAAGAAATGATGGTAGAAATTTAACTCTAATTCCATCCTTAGATCATATCTATTTGAAATTTGGAATTATAGTGATTTTTTCAAAATTTTAATGCTATTATTTAAATAACTTATATGTCTTTTAATATTTGTCATTTTTATATTGTCTGTGAACCATTTGCGACTTCCATGAAGCAAGTAATCATATATGATTTTGGGATAATACCTGACTTTAGTTTACTTTCTAATATCCCATTAATTGTGTTTAATATCTAAAATTCAGATTATTTTGATTGCATACGTATGAAGTTAGGGATATTTTAGTTCACATCCACAGGCATTGGCACAATACACCTGCTATGACCACTTAATGTCCTGTCACCTGGATAATCAAAACAGGACTTAAACAATTGGAGTAAGCAGTTACTTTTGGACATTTCATCCCCAGAAAAGTAAGACTTATAGAATGCTTAGAATGCTGCTTTTTTTTTTTTTTTTCCCCGCACATAAATTGGATACTTCATGTGTCTTGCCTGGTAATTTCTGACCTGTATCAGAATTAGCTCAGAAACTTTCATTTCTGTTTAAAGGTATGTGTGAGCTTGTTTTGAAAAGTTTTGGGTGGTTTTAAAATTTCTTCTTTTAAACAAATCTGTGAAATGATCAGTCAGCCACTGTATATTGCCACAAGTCTCGCAATCCAACACTCAAACAACACTGTATTCATACAAACCCTTTCTGTGCTCTGTAGGTGACAGTGCCTGAGGAGGTACAGTAAGGGAAACAGAAGGCTCCCTTCCTCTTCTCTAACATGATTGGCTGCAGACACTGCGAGGTAAGATTCCTTAAAATGGTGTGAGACACCGTGTGGCAATTGTGTATTTTTATGTAGGACTGTTTATTTTTAAAACCTGAAGGAAAGGAGGTGAAGGTTTCCTGTATTCCATAAATACAGCTAGATCACCAGATAGTATAACCTTGTGGTTGTCCAAGAGGAAATTCCATGTAATTTTATGTGATTATTACACTCTGTCTCTCAGTTTGTTTACACCATCTCCTGAAAGCCTGTTAGGAGAGAAGTGAAAGGTTGAAGAGAAGTTAGGGCTCGGTCCCAGAATATAGTGAATGCTTCACATGTACCCTACTTCTCTGGAGAAGTTAATGGAGAAGTTAAGTAAAGCTCAGCTTTCCACAGCAGATGCTTTGCACATCTGAATGTCAATGGTGGCTGCACCAGCAATGTTTCATTCCACTCCTTGTGGTCTTCATGAAATGATAAAAAGAAGTTGAGATGCAGCCTAATAATCACTGAAGATACACTAAGATGTAGATGAAAGATCTCCATTGAACACTAAGGTGCTAAGGGACATGGTTTGGGTGATTCAGTGTTAACTACTCTTTCCTGTAAAAAGAATTTAAGCCAATATTCCATCAGAGCATATCAGGACAGGAGTCTACAAGCAGGACTGCATTTTAGATAAATGTATCAGTGAACATCTTTATCAGTGGGATCAAATAAAGATCTGATTGCTGGTTTTTGGAAATAAATTAGTCTTATCCTCAATACACTGCCTAAAAGCTAGTACGGGAAAAGTAATTCTGTGTTCGTAAACTGTCCCTCTATGTTTATTTGGAATTGACACAATATTCCTCATGCCTCATTCTGCCCATGGTTGGGGCTGCAGATCTTAGCTTGTTAGTTTTCTTCTGGAACAGATGTCTGCATGCTCCCTGTAGATTATGTTTAGACATTGGGGGAAATTTTCATTCCACTCAAGTCAGAGGATGTTCTGCCATAAAAATATAGCTGGTCCAGAATTTATTCTAAGAGTTTTGAATATCTTAACTTTTGCTCAGGTTCTTTTTATGAATGAATGCAAAACATCAAGTCTATGTGGTGTGTTTAGTCTATGTCCAACACTGTCATAAAATGACTTGGATCAATATCCAACAAAATATATTTTTAAATACTCTTTGTGAGATAATTGACACTGAATCTATTCCACCTGACAGATATCTCGATATGTATCTATAACAGATTTTTTGGTAGTGTTTAGCATTATATTTTTATCAAAATAGTAACTAAATCATCCTATGTGAGAGGAATTTCAAGCAGTGTTTTCCCTTCCAATGAAATATGCAGAGTATAGAGTTTGTATACATATGCTGAATTTGAATTTATCCAATTGTCCGCTGCCAAGATACTACTAGTGTTGCTGACGCTGCTGCTAATGCCATCCCTGCAATTCATTTAAACTCATAATATTTCATGATGTTGTGTTGTCAACAAAATTATTTTCACTGAGCATTAAAGAATGAAAGGATTTATGCCTTCCTTTGTCCCTTCAGAATACTAAACTGACAGAGCAGGTGGATGTTCTCTCCTTTCTGGTGGAAGTCTCAGATAGGCTCACTACTATCTCTAACAAATGCATTAGCTTTAGACAACAGGATGGGAACCATACAAAAGAGCACCATGACTCTGGGTTAAAAGAAACAAAACTTTAGAGAGTGATTTGAAATTTAATGAGGGGAGGTAATCACACTCCTTTTTTT
>WEIS01040697.1:0-13944 GCA_013389965.1 Todus mexicanus
AGACCCAAGAGTGGAAGTGATTAACACCACGTGACATCTAACTGTGCTACCCATATTGGTCTGCTGTAAAGACCTCTTGTTAACATTGTTCATCAATTCCCTTTTAAATTCAGAAAATCCAATAGGAAGACAATCAAAACTGATGAGGCAGGGGAACAATATTTTTCTCTTTTTCCAAGTTTTCTTTGCAGTGCACCCTTGTTGACCCACCTATCTTCAGGCCCTGATCTGCAACCAGATAGCCAAAGGCAGCAGCTTTGCTCAACAAACAAGCTTGTGTACCCACTGCATGTGGGTTTCGCTTATGAATCACCTTCTGATGTTATTCCAGTTCTTTTCTGTGCATTTATTAAAAACCATTCCAAGAGTGGGATGGACATCAGACAAAAGATGGCTCGATAGAAGCAGCTGTAATTTCACGTAGAATTGCTTCAAGACTTTTCAGTTTGAGGAAACTGCACAGATGTTGTATTTCTAAGCATTAACTTATCACTGAATAGGCAGAGTTTCAACACAATTTATATTTGAGTCTTGGGATTTCCCTGACAGCCTCCTCCCAATCATTTCTAGCTGTTAATGGCCTGTCAGATTTAATGATTCTGGGTTCTCTGACAGTTTTATTCTTCATGTGAAATAAATGCTTTCCCGATGCTTCACTCTCTTACTAATGGGGTGGTAGTTTAGTGTTTTTGTGTTTGTCTTTTGGTCTTCAGGGGCTATTCAAAGTTGGCCTCTGAAGTCCATGAAGTGGATCCTGCTGGTTTCATTGGAAGTTAGACAAGTCTTCTGGTCAGGTGGGACCTAGTGGTCACTGAGGCAGATGTGAAGGGAGGTAAATCTCAAAGGAAGCCACTCCTATTGGATAACTAAAGACAGATGAGTTACTTGAGAGATGAAATGCTTTTGCCAGAAGAAGCAGAAAGAAGGGTAAGTATTCAGGCTCTTAAGACATTATCACAGGCGCAGGATCAGCTGCATTAGGCACAGGCCAGAGGAAAAAGATTTTGCTCACTAAAACTTCTTTCATTCTATACAACCAAACATCCAGGTTTTGCAGTGCACACAGTCTATTCAGGTTGTGGTGATGTGACTAATCAGCACTCATGCATCAACCATAAGGATTTACTTCAGAGATCTGGCACTTCTTTACTCAGCCCTTTTAAGAAGTAACATCCTTGACTTCGGTCAGAAGTCCTCCAATAAGACTTTACTGATTTCCTTTGCTCCTGTAATGTAGGAGAAAGTCTGTTCAAAAGCATCTTTGAGATACAATTCCCTGATACATCAAATGCTTGACTCAGCAAGACTGAGTCCAGTCCAATGCCAGTACAATAAAAAGTCCTTCCTGGGAGCTATCTTGGCAAAGACTAAACCCGTTCCTCAGGATTTGCCTTTGGTGGGATGCAAATCTCTATTCTGTCATCTGTAGGGACTGATTATTATAGGAAGAGGACAATAGTTCTGTAATTTGTCTCCTAGGTCAGTGTAAAGAGGTGCTTCTCTGGAGGCTGCCACCAACCATTCATCCCTCTTCTTTGAATAGGGAGAAATGCCTGGAGCCTGAACTGCTGAGTTGTGTCAAACTTTGATGCTTAAAATTAAGTGACATGAATACCTCCCTCCCCACAGTGCCTCTGCTACAATTAACTTTCGTAAGAATCCAGGAAATTTGAGCTCTTTTACCAGAGATGGAAGAATAAGTTGCCTTCAAGAGAATAGTGATCCAGGTGACACAGCTGGATGAAATACTTGAAACATTGACAGGACCTTCTAATACTGATTGAAGATGAAATTTCCAACCCAGACTTCAAGGAGTAAAAATTCTCTTTTCCTCTATTATGCAGGCTATTGAGGGATGCACATTGTTCTACAAACATAACGACAGAAAAGACACTCAAAGAAGCATTTTCCCCATGGTGAGGCTTGATTCTGATTCATTTCAGCAATTTCTCTGACTGCTTAGCACGACCAAAGCATCTTCAGAACAAGACAGTGCAAGAAAACAAGCTGTCCCACAAACACAAAATGTGAGGTGGAGAAGGGACTCTTGCCTCTAACACAGCAAATAGTTCAGAAAGCCCCATTTTTCATGCTCAGTTTCCATCTGTGTTTTTTTTGGTTTTTTTAATCTTTTCCACAGAACAAGTCAGACCAAAAAAAAACCTCTCCCAAAACCTTCGCAAAGGTCAGAATGAATAATAATATTTCATACACTGCAGGTTGTGGAGCCATTGCATTCCTTTTCAACAACACCAGAACCACATGAGAAAGTTTTCAAATACCATTCAAGATAGCAGGGAATGATTCACCTTACACAGGACCTCACTGTCCTGTTTGAGTAATACTCAGCCTAACTAAAACTGTACTAACTGGTACCAGTTCTATTAACAACAAATACTCTATAGGTAAGTTACCCCTTTATCTGCCAGTGCCACTGCGAAAATTTAATTGATCTGCCTAAAAACTTCAGCGGAGTAAAGGAATGTTTTGTTATTTATTTAGAGCTAAACCATAACCAATTGCCATTTTTAGGCACTTGACCACTGTCTGACTTTCCAGATGTGCAACACCATTTGTTTCAAAAGCACATCCAGCTAGTTGGATTCTAAACAGATTTAGAAGCCTAATTTCTAAGTTGACAATGTTTGAATTTTGTCTAATGTTTAAATACCCAGAACCCCAATGATCCTTGGTCATCATTATTTTTCTTCATTCTGTAAATGAGTATTTGTGAAATAATTAATGCCCAGGGTACAATGAAGGGATGAACCACTTGTGTTTCACATGCAGTTTACATATGTGAGAATCTCCAGGTTTACAATATTCCCTCCCATTTCTTTTTATTCAATCAACCTACTGGAAGGGGCATTTGTTACTGAAGCTAGGCTGGTACGAAAAAATTAAGTGCTCACATGGTGTGTCCATAAGTGTTGGCCCAATTAATCTTGAAATACAAAAGACACCACTACATGTCTAGTTACTGTTTTGTGATAGAAAAAGTCTTTTTTTTCTGCAGTATCAGCAGCATTTTCAGCAATCACTATAACAGACTGAAGTAATTGATGTCCACTAAGTCTCAATTTCATACAAATCCTTTCTCAAATTAATTTCGGAATTTGAATTCTTTCAACAAAAAAAAAAGTAAAGTTATTATATTCTTGGCATTCTCAAACAATCTGTAATACAGAAACACAGGAAATAATTACCAAATTACTCTTGAAAAAAAGCACATACATTTGCAAACTCCCCTCTTTTGGCTAGTGACCACACCCAGCACAACCTGGAGTTCATCCTGTATCCATTTGTTTAAACAACTAAAGAACAATGAAACATTTCTGGACATTCCTACGATTGCCTTCTATCCATCAGTTCTGGCAGCTGCTTGGCAACTTTTTACTTGGCCTCCAAAGTACACCCACCCTCTGAGGAAAACTGTGCAAACCTCCACAGCCAGCCTGTTTGCCTGCAAAGTGATTAATTTTGAGCGTCTTGAAACCAAAGCCCGTGTGCTGATAACATGAAGCAAACAGAGGGTGCAGTGTGTTGAGCAGCTCAGAACGAACTGTTCCTGATCTGCAAGCCAGGCTGATACTCTCACGATGCATTAGGTTTTTCAAAGGATGGAAAACGAGCACTTCAGGCACATTCGAAAGGCTTGAGAGATCTTCCTTGTTATCCATCTCTTCATCACTTACAATCGTGGAGACACTAATGAACATACATTGAAGCTCTTCATATTGCGCAAGACTTTAGATCAACCTCTTAGCTGAAGCTTGGGAGCTTCTCTCCGAGATATCCCTGAGAATTCCTTCCAATATTGATAAAAGAGGAATACTTCATACAACAACATATACTGATAAGATGCAAAGGCTGAGACGAAGAGGCCTCTTATGAAACCCGGTTAAGAAACACTGGGGTTATCTCAACCAGATGTTCTGAAACTTACCACAGGAATCACTGGCTGAGATATGCTGGCCTGTGTTAGGAAGCATTCAAGCCACATGATGAAAACAGTCTCTTTTAGCTTTAGAAACCATATATCCTTGCAACTATTGAACTTGCTAATTCCTTCTCTGGAACTCATGGGAAAATATCAGCTTATACTATCTTTTCAGAGAAGTGTTTGCTAAAAAAAAAGCTTAAAAGCATCAAGAGAACAGAAGATTCCCTTTCTCCTTAATAATTTTCAAGTCAATGTTACAATTTGGAGGGATCTGCCTCAGGATTCATGATTTATATGAAAATGTCACAGTTTGGGGTCAGGGCACCCCCTGAATCTGCAACAGAACACTCTCTCCCCCTCCCCACCCAAAAACGGAAGAAAGGAAAGAAAGGAGAGAGACTTATCGATTAGGAAAGGAAAATAAAAAAGCTTTACTNATTGTTCTGTTCTAACCCAAACCAGAAGAGAAAACCTAGCCTACACACCTACCGTGTACTCTTCTATCTCCTGCTTCTCCCATAGTTTCTGGACACACCCAGTTTTAGCCAAGAAAAACTTAATTTTGACTTAAGTCAAGGTAAACAATTTAAAGAATATTAAGATGTTTTCTGTAGATAAAAAATACCCAAACCAACAAACGAGCTTCACAAATGGAATATGTTATTTCATTCCACAAGCTATTGCTGAGGTTTCTTAAATTAATTGAATATCTGTAACAATTTTCCAAAAAGAAAGCAATAACTATTGCCTGTAGCAAGGAGGTTTGATTTCATGTCCCATCTGATTTTTCCTGACAGTGTTCCAGACGCTCCTAGGAAGGCCCTGATCTTTGTGTCTTTTTTCCTCTCTCTCCATCCCTTCCTTCGCATATAACAAACAATCTTGAGGAATTGTGATGGACAAGGAATGGAGGTGTCACTCGCATGTTCACTTTAACAAAGACAATGTGGTCACAGTATGTTTGTTATATATAACATCAGAGGCATGCATGGGGATAGTATGTCTAGGGTTCCTCTAAAATACTGAGTTTCTCTTGCCTAAGTGTGTTTGGAAGGAGACCGAGATGATGTATCATTGCAGCCACCTTCCAGTGTGCCCCTGTGTTTACTTAACTTCAAAATGAAATCTGTGCTGGACATTCCTGGATAAGGTGTTATCCCTGAAAAGACAGTTAAACTTTTAGAAAAACACGAAAATTAAGTTGTTAAAGACAAGTCCTGAACACATTTCAGAGTATAATGAAGGTTATCTAAGTGGGTGGCTTACATATCACACATTCATTGCTCCCATAGCCTGGAAAGATTTCCAAGAGATACAAGCCAATGAAGCAGGATCAAGCAAGGTGTCAGAGAGCTCAACAGGACTGCGCACATCGCTGTCAAGACCTAGGAGCGGCCAAAAGCAAGAGAGTGACCTCAGAAAGGTGCTGTAATTGAGATCAACAAGCTAGGGCCAGACACCAGCTATGAATAGCAACTTGAAAAGTCTCCAGGAATTTTTCCCATTGAGAATCCAACCATGGCTTGCAACTTCACCTTTCCTATGCAGATTGCAACAGCACCCAATCTGTGTTTTGTCTTGAATCTCAAAAGCACAAAACTCATCCCATTAAATTACCCAATACAGGTCCATGACTCTTAGACCAGAATACAGCTTCTAAGAGACTTTAAGAGAAAAACATATTGCCTCTGCTGGCAGTTAAACACCACACAGATGTTCACCCAGACCTTCCCCCGTGCCTTCCACACCTCCTATTGAGGGATAAGAAAAAGGATCCAGAAGAAAAAGGAAAAGGTGAGATTCCGTAGGTTGAGAGAAAGACAGTTGAACAACACAGAGAAGAAAAACAACAGTAATGCTGATGAAATAATATGCAAAGTAAGCAATAGGGACCACAAGGCTTACCTACACCCAAAACACAGCTCTGTCCCTGCACCAGCTGCAGACTCAATCCCCACACTGGAGCTGGTTACAAACAAGCCCCAAACCTTGACCAGCCCTCCCCTTATGTAGGGAGCATGACTCATATGGTATTGAATATCCCACTGCTTCGTTGGGTTGTTTACCACAACTGTGCCCCTTCCCAGCTGCAGCCACTTCCCAGCTCATTAGGCCAGCAGTTGTGTGTGATAATTAGCCCTTCCAAAGCCCTAGGGGTTGGTTTGAGTCTCTTCAGGTGCTCTCTATTAGAGGCTCCAGGTAGGACCATTCTTTTTTGGTTGCAGTGTAGAGCACATCTTTAATATCTGGTCCTTGCTGGATTACTACAGTGGCCTACGGGTTACTACATGTGCAGTCTTCCCTTTGAATTGTTCAAAGGCTTGTTGTTACTCAGGGCCCATTTCAAAATTGTTCCCTCTTCTGGGTCACAGGGTAGAGAGGGCTCACAATCAGGCTGTAGTCTGGGATATCCATCCTCCAAAAACCCACAGCGCCCAGGAAAGCTTGTGTCTCCTTTTTACTGCTTGGTGGAGACATGGCTGATCTGATTGATCACCTTCGTTGGGATCTGCTGATGATCATCTTGAAACATTACTTAGGGAAACCTTATTTTTTCCTTTTGGATAGAAGTCCACACTCTGTTAGTCATCACAATGGAAATATGGTGTAAATCAGTTGAGTTCTGCACTTCTTTGCCTGAATTTGAGTCCTTTGTCATTCAACTAAATATAGAAGTCTAGAAAGGTCACTCAAAGTCAAACATGAGTGATATATAAATATATCCTCACCATTACGAGCTCTCAGCCTATGAAGCCTTTTGCTTTTCCTCTTAATGTTCATTCACCTGTTCTGTTACTTCACTGCAGTGATTCACTGTCTTTTATTTCAGTATTCTTTCATTTCAGGCACGGTTTTCTATTCATTTCTTTTCTTCATATTTGATTGATGTTCTGCTGTGAAATGTTAAAGGTGCAAAATTTGTTTTCTTCAGAATTCTTTAGAAATGAAGGAATTGAAAAAAAGTAAGAAAATATTGTCCTGGTGGTGTGCATATGCTCCACTTCTAAGCACCAGCATTTATTCATTTTGATAAAATCTTTGATTTGAAAAGGTTGTTTGCTTGTTTATTGTTATAGTTCTGACAGGTGACATCTGACTTTTGTTTGCTTGCTTTGAGATATTTTTTTGAAAATTAACTCATGGATACTTTAGAAATGTGAAAGATATCTGTGGGTACATAGGATGAAAATCTAATCTGAAATGTCATGGTTCTGTGCCATTGCCCTATTGTGGATGAAATATCAGACCAACTACTGATTTTGTGTTTCTTTTACTTTGTAGTAATTGTGTCCAGGTCATAAAAACACATACATAATTCTAGAATGTCAAGAAAATATCCAGTCTTAGCTGAAGAAAAGTTTTCTTGTTGGTGATGTAGGGTTGGGGGAAAAGAAAATACCTGTCTATTTCCACCACGAGCTGCGAACTTCAAGTGTCACAGTAACGGGCATTTGCTCAGAAACAGTCCACAGATTTATTAGAGCCTATAAAGGCAATGCCCTGTTCCCATCCCTTGTTTGCTGTCAGCAGTGAATGCCAAGTGCAGCAGTGCTGGTGTTTGATGTACCAGACCAAAACATCTCTTGGCAGAATAATTACCCCGTGCTGAGATCTGTGCTACCATGGCTGTTTCACCTCCAGAACTAGGGCTGGCTTGGATGAAGGTACAAGCTACACTGAGTGAATAGGGTGCAAGTACATGCTGTGACACCAGATGCGTCTCATTTATGGTGTATAGCAAAAATTTAGACCTAAATTTCCATTTACTCATTGCAAACAGGATTTTACCAATGTAAGGAAACTGATTGCTTGGGGGGAGGTTTTAAGCAATAAGCATTTCACAGCTAGCACTGTAGATCTACATGACTGCAGCATTAGAAAGGTGAGGTTTGGAATTTGTAAAATCTGAAGTTTAATATGCATATAGCAAAAAGTGAGGGGAAAAAAAAGAAAATTTGGAAGAAGTTTATCTTCCAAGCTGCCCACATTTCACCCCTAACTTAAATATATTTGTCCTCCATGTTCATGGGAGTATAGCCTTTTGCTTCCACCTTCAAAGAGATTTCAGAAGCTCCTATAAACCTTGCACCTAGCAGAGGCTCTTCAACAGGCTGCTCTTATTTGTCATCCTCCTCCTCCTGCCAAACAAACCCTCTATCCATGTGTTCCACTGTACGTCAACAAAACAGATCATAAAGACACCAAGAAAGGCTATTTTCTGTATTTTTTTCTTCTTGTTTCACACAGCTTCTGTTAAAAAAAGCATGACAAGTGATTTGAATAAAACATCCTACATGTTTTTCATTTTCTCATCAGAAAGCTGACGAAGAATGGCTTGTCTGTCCGATCTCTCTTGCAATATCTTTACTGGGACAGACTGAGACAGAGGCATTTTTTGAAGCAATAGTGCTCCCAAGCATTTGTGGGTGGCTGTCCTCAACAGCCTGTGAGTGCAGATAGATGTATCAGACTGTTCTGATGCACTACAAATCCGGACCTTCTCTGCAAGCCAACCAGGGTGTCATGGTTTGGGGTCAAGGAACTGCCCCAAATCTGCAACAGAACGCTCTCTCCTCGTCCCCAACCAAAAAGGGAAGAAAGGAAATAAAAGAGAGAGACTTATCGAATAGGAAAGGAAACTAGAACAGCTTTAATCAAAAAAATGAAAGTAATAATAACAATAATAGTAAAAAGTAAATATAAAAAAATATGTACAAAACCAGGATCGAACCCAACCCCCCTTCCCCAAAGGTAAATCCGTCCCCGTTGATGCTGTGGAAGGGCCCAGCAGCAGACGGGAACCGGGAGCTGGAGTCAGGGATGCGGCCCAGAACCTGGGGCCCAGCCAAGGCCTGAGCCAGGGGCTGAGACCGGGGCCGGAGGCCTCAGGGCAAAGCTGAAGCTGCCAAGGCCAAACCCAGCGAGGAAGAGTCCCGAAGCCAAGAGAGCAGCTTGATCTCAGGGAAATGAAAGACAAAGGGCAAAATGGCGAAAGGGCCAAGAGCGAAGGGCCGAGACCCTCGTGCTCCCTCAGCTTTATACTGAATATGACGTATATGGGATGGAATACCTGGTTGGTTAATTTAGAGTCACCTGTCCTGGTCGCTCCTCCCTCAAGGTGCAGCCTTTAATTTTCTGCGCCCCCCAGTGTAGTACACAAAATCTAGCAGTGACCTTGGTTTGCATACCAATCCTTGGTACTAACTACAAACATGGAGCGTTATCACTGCTAGAAGCAGACTCTCTGTAAAAACATGCTGCTGACTTCAGACAGACTTAGCAGAAAAGTAAAAATCATAGAACAGAATTGTTCTGTTCTAACCCAAACCAGGACACAGGGCTACCAGGAATTTATTACGATTGAGCCTTGACCAGCGGGTGTCACTAAAAATTAGCGGTAAGGGAAATTAAAAAAAAAAAAAGAAAAGAAAAAAGCATGGGGGCAAGATAACCTGAATATTTAAAAAATCCTTTCAGAACTTATTTTTGGCCCCAAGCCCTGTTTTGAATCCTTCCTTTGGTCAAACAATGGCAATGAGATCAGAGCCAGGCATCTAGTGCCCGCTAATTACTATCTGGACTGACGCTTGCAGTGAATAGTTGGTAGGAGGCCCAGAGAGGATGGGAAATGATTTTGCCAAAGCATCCCGCGTGGATTCCCTGGTGGTGGTGGCATGTTTCTTTATGGGCTTCCTACGCTGCTCTCCCTCACGCAGCGGGGGAGAGCCAGCCAGGTGACTCACTGAGATTCTGCCCCCTGTTTACTGCACCAGCCCTCTCCACTGGGACTTGCTCACCGTGTGGAACCTGATTTTCCCAAGAACATCTCAAAGGGCTAATTTTAAATTAACAAAAGCTTTGGAAGGCAGGGAGAAGGGAAGGGGGAGGGGGATTTCTTGCAGGAGGAAAGAGATGGCAGAAATAGACTCCTTCCTTTTTCCTTTCTCTTGTCCAAGATAAGGAAATATCACACGCTAAAGGCAATTTAAAAACAACTTAAAAGGCAGACAAATTTAGTCACAAGTATTCTGCTGGGTGGGCAACAGAGATATAGAACAGGTCTTCAGCCAAAAAGTTTTCAGGAAAACCTACCAATGGTCAAGGCAAAGGGGCAAAAAGCCAAGGAAATGCTGCTCATATTAAAACTACCATAGGATCAGGTCATAAACCCCTTTAAAGGAAAGATGATCCATAGTTAACACAATGGACTTCAATTTATGCATTCTACCCAGGTCTCCAGGTCCAGTCTAGGCTTTCTCTCTAACTTTGATGAAGTCACTGCAGCTTTTCTGTGTCTCAATTCTCCACTCGTAACATAATGATATTAACATGAAGATGTCTAGGACCAACATCTGAATGGCAATCAGCTTTCCTGAAATTACCATTATATTAATTAGAAGTTGCACCCAGAGGCCTATTGTACCCTGTAAAAAAACCCCAAACCAACAATGAAGGATTTAAATGGGGAGCTCAGATACTCCTGTTACTTTCCAATTAATGGTCCACGTCTCTAACTAATTGATAAAGACTAAAACATGTGAGCCCTGCAAACTGGTCCTGTAGATGATGAAGTTTGCTTCCTGAGCATAGGAAGCCAATGCCATATTTTCATTGTGTGTCTCCTGGAAAGCTGGACGCCAACTTATTTGCCCACAAAAAAGGAAGGTGAATTGGGATGCCTTGGTATATTTTGATTTGTGGTGTCCTTCTGCAGAAGGGGTGGACTGGCAAGCGATGAACATCTTCAGAAGGTCTAAGAGGAGTTGTCCTCTATCACATTAAAGAGTTCATGTTCCAGTTCTACCAAGACTCAAACTCTTTCAAATCTTTAAAATGGTGAAGAAATTCACTATTCAAGGAGATTAAAAACCAAAGACGGTGAATGAATTTTGCAGACACTGCTGCAGTCTGATGTTTCTTCTGTCAAAACTTGAAGGGACCTGAGCTCTGAGGCAGGGAGATGCCATCAGAAAATGACACTGACAACTACTCAGTAGAAGTAGAGGTTTTGTATGGAATCAGACTAATATAGTTTCAATCCAGATTTAATACAAGGTCTTCTCCTTCTATGTTTCTTGTTAACTGTCCTTTAGCTAATCCTCTTGACTGTTTTCTTTGTGCTCTTTGGGTTACATGGAATTCGAGCCAACTACTAAAGTTTGATGGGCCAACAAATATATTCTATCTCTTACTGTGGTGGACATGTATCAACCACAGGTCAGCACTTGCTTGAGGATATCTGTATAATGCTCAAGTTGCACTAAGTAAACATGTCTTTAATCTCTCTGTACCATCTGGAAAATAACTCTTTGATTATCCCCTTTTGATTTTCTTTTCTGTTGAGATTTCCAGCATTAAAAGACAAGCCTTTTCTCTTATTACACAAGGATACGGGAACACCAGTATGACAAACAGGCCAGGACCTCTTCCTTGGCCCTGAAGGCAAGTGGTGTGATTCATCTCATGGCCATATGGCTAAACTTTCTTCCATGTGAAAAAAAGTGCATTGCCTCACCCACACTGCCCACTGGGAACTGTGATATTTCTTGAACCATCTCTGAGCATCGCCTGAGAAAGAGAAAAATCACATGGAACAAAACTGTTTCAGGGAGGGTGCCAACAGTTGACCACTCTGGAAGGTGGCAGGTCCAGCCCTGGTCTTTAATGGCATAAACCCAATTTAAGTGTACAATGCCCAGGACAAAGGACCACAAGGTTGACTTGGACCAGTAGGTATTACTATAAACAAAACAAAAAAAGCGCCCATATTTTTTCCAATACACGTCTTGATTTGGCTTCTACTAATTCTAATCACTAGTTATGAGAACCTCCCTAAAGGAAAATACTAACTCAAAGGCAGTATACTGTCTCTACAAGATCACTCCTCCAGCGGACATTCTTGAGCATTCCCAGCCATTCTCTGCTGGTTTTCCAGCTCCGGAAAATCAGCACAATCTGTTACACCAGTATGTGATAGGAAAATGCCATGAAAGAACATGACTCTTGACAGAGCGATTGAAGGTGTGCATTGCTTGGCTTGGCTATTTTACATTCCGTTGGCATCCTTGAAACATGCGACTGTGAAAGCAACATTGCTCAGATAATCCTCCTGAAGTGTAACGAGAAGGAACTGTTGGTACCACAGAGCAAGAAAGATTTCCAAATCTTGATTCAAATTTCCTGATTTTTAAAAAGAAATTGCTCTTCTGCGGCTAATCATGCTTGCGCCTTTCGTTGTTTCCAAGAGCAACATATTCCAAGGTGCTTTTAATGAACTGAACAGTGACTGAGAGACTCGTGAGAGACAGAGAGACTGTTAGAGACAAATTGCTTGATTTGATTATGCTTCACAAGATCTTGGTACATTCTTAATGGAAAAGAACACAACGAAGATTGATCTTCCTCCCACTAAAATTAGTTGGAATTTTTCTCTAAGGTGGGATCAAATGTAGAACAGATTAATTAGAAACGTGTTTTGATGAAACGTTGTTATGTAGTGTGAGGCGTGTAACCAAAACAGCAGATTAGGTTACAGGAGAGACATAGCTGGAAGTGACTTCCAAAGGGAAAAAGGCCACGAAGAGGTGAAGGTGGTAGGTTTGAAAATGGAGGGCTTACCAAGGAACGAGAAGGGGTATCCGCACAACCTCAGCCTCACCTCTCATGGGGTTTGGACCCTTCTAACTTGTAGGATATAGCGCCATAACCCCACCTACATTCTCAATAGCTTTGCCAATAGATAAAGGCATTACTTTATAATGAACTATTTCATGTGCCTTGGCAGAAAAGCACATAGTTGCTGAACAGTTGGGAGAGTGTTTTGTCAGAGACAGTCTGGCTGAAGGTTTGCTTACAACACTGTTTGCTGGAGTTCTGTTGGGCTACAGTTCTCATTTACAATCTGCTCTGCTTTTGCCGTTTCGTTTTCTTTAATTATACTTTCTCATCTGCCTAAAGGAGCTCTGTTCCCCAAACCCAGATGAAATGTTCCAAATTCTTAATATAGTCGTTCAGCAGCAAATTCTTGTCATTACCCACCGGTAACATGGTTTCGATAGTAGGAAATTTCATGAACTCCTTTGACAGAAATCTCAACGAGATACCTTCTGCACTGCTAGGTACAGCCTGTTTCTTTTTTTCTGTCAGAGTATCTCTCATTTTCACCCCCTCTCTCTTTCTGGAAGCCAAGTTTTGTATAGAATGTGAACATAGAATTTGAATCACTTTGTCATAAACTGAAACATCATCAAAGGTGTATTCACAAAGTACAGATTCAGTCCCAGAGAAAAACATTTTTTCCTTTCTGCTCTATCCTTTTGATGATAAACTGCTTTAGAACAAGTGAAAAGCCACTTAAGTTTTCATCTGTACCTTTCGTGACAAGTGAAAAATCGACCAACTCTGTGAAATAATGTTTTTTCTTACATGTTTTCTTTCTTTGGTACAACTGAGATTTGGCTAGGACAGAACATCAATCTGCCAGAATTATGCGGAAGGCGTAGGATTCGTGGTATTTCAGGCCCAGTCAACACAATTAAGCAAGCTTTGTTCTATTTTGAATTCATAGAACACGTCGATCACCTTAGAAGTAACTTCCAGAAAGTTTTTGTTTTGTTTTGTTTTGTTCTTGAACCATGCTAGTTCCAGGCTGATTTCCAGAACATTTAAGTTTCAAACTCAGATAATAACTTCTGAGGAATCATCTGAGCTGAACCTCCAGGTCTTTGACATGACTTACCTGCTGACAGTAGACAGATGCTCTCTGCACACAGAGTTCTGTTTTGCTCCAGGACTCTCTGTAAGATCTTCTGTCACTGCAAAATGAATGTTTTCAGCAGTATCTAGACTCTCTACGAGAAAAGCAGAGCAAAAAGCTTCAACAACTGTGACTAAGCTTGTTAGGCAAAAGAAAAATAAAATAATCTCAGAAGTCCTCTAGTGTTCCAACAGCGCTGATCTACACTGATGTTAAAAAAATCTCCAATGCCTACATTCAAAAC
>WEIS01040714.1:0-10447 GCA_013389965.1 Todus mexicanus
GTAGATGTGGTGCTGAAGGACATTGTTTACTGGTGACTTGGTAGTGCTAGGTTGACAGCTGGACTTGACGGTCTTGATCTTGGTTGCTTCCAACCAAAATGATTCTATTTTTCTGTGATTTTTTTATTATCATATCTATCATCACAGAACAGAATAGTGTTATTCACTTACCCAGCTATTAGAATGAGTAATGTACTTTTTAGTGAGTTGGATGAAAGCCAGTCTTGCCGGAGAGCAGTGAAGTGAGCTGTTGCTAGGGCTTCCAGAAGGTTCACCCTGCTTTCTTCGCTTTAGTGGTGAATTTAAGAAATGAGTTATTCTCAGTTGTCAATGGATGGCATGCCTGAATATTCACCAACAAATTATTGGGACTAGGAAAGACGTGAGACAAAAGTGATAAATGGCTGTGATTTCTTTTAAGATAGAAAACAAACAGAATCTATTTTAAAATTGCCTTTTTAACAGAAAACCAGTTAGTATGCAAACATCATATGGAGGAGAATCATATTTCTATAAAAGAATGGTGTAAGGCAATGATATGTACTACAGCTTCTGCCCTACAGGGGTATCCTGTCCGTAAGAGTCAAAATTAGAATTCAGGAGGTCTTGGATATCAGATTTGTATTCAGTCCATTAGAACAACCAATTCATTAAAGCAAACATACACAGAGATCAACATTACTACAGGGCTATATAACTAAGGATAAATAAAACCATTAAACAGATCTCACAGGGTCATCTTTTGCACCAACAGGTATTCTAGGTAAGTTACTTGTTCTGGAAATATAAATGCGTGCAGGTAGTATGGGAGAAAAAAAGCATTGTGGTTTTGCATTATCTAACTTTTAGACCTTCAACATTACTGCTCTTGAAAGTATGAGGCCAGTGTGGTGTACATGAACTTAACTACTTTGAAGTCACATGACAAAACACTGAACATTCATCTGTTAGAAAGATCTATATTAAGTGAGTATCACATGTCATTTTGAAAAACACTAGCTTTAAGATATTTTTTATCCAGCACAATTCTATGCCACTCCTGTACATCAATGTCTATATTCCAAGTACCCAAATATACAGCAATCTATGCACAATTTTAGTACTTACACTGCTTTCAGAAAATAGAAATATCTGAAACCATGTGTAGATATACATTTGAATTATTTGTCCATCTTTTAGTCCTGTCTTCTGTTTTTAAATTTCTTTTGTCCCTTTCATATTCCTGTGTATTGCTAAAAGCACCCTCTTCTGTGGAAATAGTAATGCCATGAAAATTGTAGTAATATTATGAAAAAAGGTGTAATGGTTAAGAAACCATACTGTTTGTGTATGGAAACACCTAAAAGAGGACAGATCCTTTTTTTCACAAGTAGTCAAGCAGCTTACAAAAAACACTGAAGGAAGCTAGAATAAATGAAAAAAAATGTTTAATGCACACCTGCTATTTGAAGGTCCAAAAATATGGCAAAGGAAGAGGACTACTGTGGTAACTGCTGCTGCTGATAGTAACAGAAAACAAACCAGAACTCTCAGAACAAGGGTTGGTATGTCAAAACTGTGGTAAACTATTGGGGAGGGGTTGAAATTAGTCTACAAGGTCATTTACCTAGTTGAACGATGAAAGGGTGAAGTAACTTTTAATATGGCACTTGATGTCCCAAGCTAGCACTGCCAAAGCTTTCTGAACTCAGTATTAGAGAATATAAACTACAAAACTAAATTGTTGACAGTTGTTAAATTCATGTGGAGAACATTTCACATGTTATTATCTTGAAAAATGCACTTCAGTATCTCTGTTTGAATGAGAAAATCTTAGGAATGTGGCACTGACAAAGACCACATAGGTCACTGAATCCAACCTTGATAGTGGCATGAGAAATCTTTCCTCACACTGAGCCCACAAATTGTCTGCTTTATCTGGCCTTTCACTTAATGGGTTGAACATGCAAGCATCATCACCGTCACCTAAACTTAAGCATAGAAAGTTTCAGGAATACACTGTCACAAAAGAAAAAAGCAGGATATCTTAAGGCATTCCCCAGACCACAGTTGCCTGAAATATCAAGGAATAAGGTTACAAGAAAGTCTGCATTATACTTTATACCAGCTGTGATTTTGTATTGGGTTTCACTGGGGTGGAGCTAGTGTCCCCATAGCTTCATAAGGCACCAGTGTTGTGACTGCTGCTGAGCACGGCTGGCACAGCACCAGGGGGATGGGGTGGACAAAATCCTGGGAGAGGACACAGTCAGGACAGCTGACCCAAATTGTCCAAAGAGGTATTCCATACCATCTGACGTCAGCTCAGGAATAAAAACTGGAGGAAAAGGGGAGGAGGGGGGGCATCCATGGCAGAAGACGTTTGTCCCCCAAGCAACCACTACGTGTATCAGAGTCCTGCTTCCTGGGATAGGCGGAACTTCGCCTGCTAAGGGAGGTAGTGATTAAAATATATGTATTTTGCTTTGTTTCTCTTTGCGTGCGTGGCCTTGCTTTCCGATTTTCCTATTAAACTGCCTTTATCATAACCCGTGAGTTGATTCCACCTTATTCTCTTCCCCTTTGTCGTGTTGAGGGACATATGTTTGTGTAAGGGGTGGAAGGGAGAGCGATAGAGCAACTTGGTGGGTACCTGGCACTTAGCCAAGGTTAACCCACCACAGATTTCCTTTCAGGAAATTAGAAACCCTCAAACAAAGGGAAACCAATGAAAGATTTAAGATAGCATTAATAGGGAGACAAATTATTAATATTAAATAAAATAAAAACTGGTATTAAAGAAACTGAAAACTGAAAATGAACTTGAGAATCATGAGCTTCCTAGATTGCGTCATATGCATACACAAACTTTTTGTATCTAATACCTTTTTTATGAAATCGATAAACTGACATTATTTACATACCTGAACTGGGCATCTTTCAATAAATCCTTTTAGATTACCATGCCTGATTTCTTTAGTAGCAAAAACAGTTCTAGAAGTCTAGTAGTAGAGACATACTGTTCCCACCAACTCCACTATGTCACTCTGCTTTTGTGCAAATTCTGTGATCAGTTCTACTAATTACTGTCTGATGTCTTATATTTAAAATATAATACAGACCAATAATTTATATGTTTTGATGAAGTACCTACAGTACTATAGAACATAAATATAAAAATTTTATGCTTGTAAAGCTGAAATTTTAAATTCACACATCTAGATACACTTTTAGACAATCTGGAGGTATGAGCAAATACAGATTTTTTGTTCAATTACGGAGATTTATTTCATTGTGTGTAAACCATGACAAATTCCATTGGCATATTTTGTCTGGAAGTCAGACACAAAATTCAATAATTTAATCTTTTCTTTTTTTTTTTTTTTTCTATTTTTCCTTTTAGGATTTTTCAAGTTAAAATAAAACTGCCTTCTAAAAATTTCAGTCAAAAAAATAGCTTTCATTATTTTATAGTATTTAACTCAGAGAACACTAGTGAAGGATTCACATTAGCTGACTTGAGCTGAAATAACATTGTGAACATAACATCTGATTTTTACCAATATTTACAAACACTGAAATGCTTATGAAAACTGCTTCTACTTAGAACCCAAAAAACACAACTAAAATACTCTTTTTTTCTTTTTTTTTTTTTTTCATAATTCCCACATGTCTAAGAATTCTGTGAGCAAATTAGAAGACCATTTAGGAGACAGCAAACGAAAAGCTAAGTTACCAGATTTGTGCAGGCAACAGTAGCTACTATTTTAGAGAAAAGTAATTACAGGATAGCCCTGTGGCAGATAGGTTTCACTTCACAGAAGTGACAATGTTGTACCTCAGCTCTGGCATGCACTGAGGGAAAGATCATTTGCCTCAGGTGTCCTAGAGGTTGTTCATCATTTAGATCTGGAGGTTAGTTAATTCACTATTGGCTCTCCAAAGGCCTCAAGGAGCTATTAGTTCAGGGAAAATTCAACCCCTTTTAAGTTCTTTATGAAAATAAAATCAGTGAGGATGGACTGCTTGGAAGACTTCAAAATTGCTACTTATCAAATGCATTTTATAAAGAAATTAGATTTCAGAAAAGCCTCCCTCCACATCCCATTAAGTAAGTGCAATACACTTTCTTTTATGGTGGCCTTCGGAGAAAATACTTCACTAATGAAAAGTCATGATTTGTGTATTTTATGTTGCCTTACGGACATGTCCAGTGCTGTTAAGATTGCTAGTTCCTGTCTGAAGTGTTTGGATATTGTTATTCATGATTTATATGAACGATATATTAACACTGACTTGGTCTTCAGAGACATCCTTTCATATTATCAGAACAGCATTACATATCTCTCAACTTCCCCAGGCATTTCCATCAATTAAAAACTTTAGTACACTTGTGTGTGAAACAGAGAGAAGGGGTAAGAGAAGTGAAGATTGCATAGCAAAAGAAGTTTTTATGTAATGATATTATCACATTTGCTTTATCATATTTTGTGTTTTACATAGCCTGTTGTCACGGTTTGGGGTCAGGGCACCCCCCAGATCTGCAACAGAATGCTCTCTTCCCCTCCCCACCCAAAAAGGGAAGAAAGGAAATAAAGGAGAGAGACTTATCAATTAGGAAAGGAAAATGGAACAGCTTTACTAAAACATGAAAATAATAATAACAGTAATAATAAAAGGTAACTATATACAAATATGTACAAAACCAGTATCAAACCCAAACCCCCCAGATGTTAAATACGTCACCGTCCACTGATGTTGTAAGGGCCCAGCAGCAGACAGGAACCGGGAGCTGGATTCAGGGATACAGCCCGAAGCCTGGGACCCAGCCAAGGCCTGAGCCAGGGGCTGGGGCCGGGCTGGAGGCCCTCAGGGCAAAGCTGAAGCTGTCAAGGCCAGACCAAGCGAGGAAGAGTCCTGAAGCTGAGAGAGCAGCTCAATCTCCGGGAAAACCCAAAATGGCGAGCGGCAGAAGAAGGGGGCAAGAGCACCAGACCCTCGTGATCCTTCAGCTTTATACCGAATATGACACATATGGATGTGGAATACCTTGTTGGCTATTTAAGGTCACCTGTCCTGGTTGCTCCTCCCTGAGAGTACAGCCTTCTCTTTTCTGCACCCCCCGTGTGGTACGCGAAGTCTACCAATGACCTTGGTTCACATAGCAATCCTTGGTACTAACTATAAACATGGAGCGCTATCACTGCTAGAAGCAGGCTCTGTCTGGTAAACATGCCGCTAACTTCAGACAGGCTTAGCTGCAAAGTAAAAGCCATAGAACAGAATTTCTGTTCTAACCCAAACCAGGACACCTGTCTCTTTAACACTCACTGAGGATTTACAATTTGTAGTTTCATTCTTTCAATAACCTGCTCTAGTAGATATCTGTCTCTCTTGAATTGGGGACCCCAAAACTGGACATAATATTCCAGGTATGGTCTCACCAGGGCAGAGTAGAGGGGGAGGAGAGCCTCCCTAGACCTACTGGACACGGTTTTCCTAATGCGTCCCAGGATCCGATTTGCCCTCTTTGCCACAAGGGCACATTGCTGTTCCATGGATAACTTGCTGTCCACCAGGACTACAAGGTCTTTCTCCATGGAGCTGTTTTCTAGCAGGACAACACCTAAATTGTACTGGTGCCTAGTGTTATTTCTCCTCAGATGCAGGACTCTATACTTGTCCTTGTTGAACTTCATGAGGTTCAACCAAGCTGTATGGTGTGGCTGACACGGTGGAGGGAAGGGATGACATCCAGAGGGACCTTGACAGGCTGGAGAGGTGGGCCCATGCCAACTTCATGAAATTCAACAAGACTAAGTGCAAGGTCCTGCACCTGGGTTGGGGCAATCCCAAGCATCAATATAGGCTGGGCAGTGCCTGGCCTGAGAGCAGCCCTGAAGAAAAGGACTTAAGGGTACTGGTGGATGAGAAGCTCAATGTGAGCTGTCAGTGTGCACTTGCAGCCCAAAAAGCCAATTGTATCCTGGGCTGCATCAAGAGGTTTATAACCAGCAGGTTGCGGGAGGTGATTCTAGTCCTCTACTCCACTCTTGTGAGACCCCACCTGGAGTATCACATCCAGTTCTGGAACCCCTATTACAAGAAAGACATGGATGTGCTGAAGTGTGTCCAAAGTGGGGCCACGAGGATGATCAGAGGGTTGGAGCACCTCTCCTATGAAGACAGACTGAGAGAGTTGGGGTTATTCAGTCTGGAGAAGAGAAGGCTCCGACAAGACCTTATTGTGGCCTTCCAATATCTTAAGGGGGCCTACAACAAATATGGGGAGGGACTTTTCAGAATGTTAGCCACCACTCTCAGTTTCGTCTCATCAGTGAACTTGCTGAGGGTACACTCTATCTCCTCATCCAGGTTGTTGATGAAGATATTGAACAAGACTGGACCCAATACTGATCCCTGGGGAACACCACTGGTCACAGGTCTCCAGCTGGACTCTATGCCATTGATCACAACCCTCTGAACTCTGTTGTCAAGCCAATTCTCACTCCACCTCACAATCTAATCATCTATCTCACATCCTACGAGGATGTTAATTGTTTTCTTCCTCTCCACGGCTTCAACAAATTTTACTAGCTCCCTCTCCATCCTTTAGGAGGACAACCCTTGTTCTATGAATCACTAAGCTAAAAAAAGGTTTCTATCTGGACCTCATGTGATCTCTTTCCACATGTAACCTATTATCTGAACAGAATTTTATCCAAACAGACCTAGTTCATGCAAAATCCGCCTTCTGTTTCCAACGTCCAGATAACCCATCTTCTAGAAACTAAACTTCACATAGTCCCTTCTTGATTTTAAAAGCAAATAGATAAATTCTGACAAGCCAGGTGTCATGAGACAGCAGCATCTCTGCATCATGTAACAAGAGTACAATGGTTAATCTTACACTGTTCTATGCATTCTGGACAGTAGATAAACTTCTAAATGTTGGTTGATTGGTTGATTTCAGGACTGTTAATATCCCCAGTTGTGTAGTAAGTTTCTAGACTACTATATTAACTCTCCTGTTTATATTTATTTGAACAATACTGTAATTTGTTAACAGTTTCATGTCATTCTTTCAGGATCTGAATTAAGGACAGGTAGAAAATGCCCTTCTACCTAATATTTTTTTTATCCTTACTACATGTCCAGCATTTACTTTTCCTACGGCAGATCTGTATTGTTTGACTCAGCAAGCCAATTGCATCCTGGGCTGCATCAAAACAAGCATGACCTGCAGATTGAGGGAGGTGTTATCCCCCTCTACTCTCTTGTGAGACCCCACCTGGAGTACTGCATCCAGCTCTGGAGCCCCCAACACAAGAAAGACATGGACCTGTTGAAGAAGGATGAGAGAAGGGCCACAAAGGTTAACAGGGGGCTAGAGCACCGACCTTCTGAGGACAGTTTGAGAGTGGTGGGCTTGTTCAGCCTGGAGAAGACAAGTCTGTGGGGAGACTTCGTAGTCATCATCCAGTACTTAAAGGGGGCCTAGAGGAAAGATGGGGAGGGACTCTATCAGGGAGTATAATGATAGGAGGAGGGTTAACAGTTTCAAACTGAAAGGGGGTAAATTTAGATTAGATGTAAGGTANAGGGAGGATTTAGAATAGAGAGAAGGAAGACTTTTTTACAAAAAGAATCATGAAACACTGTCCCAGGTTGCCCAGAGAGGTGGTAGAATCCCCATCCCTGGAAGTGATGATGGGGTTTTTAGCAACCTGATTTAGTGGAAGATGTCCCTGCCCATGGCAGGGGGACTTGAACTAGATCATCTTTATGGTCCCTTCCAACTCAAAGCATTCTATGATTCTATAAAATTTTTATTAAATTAAAATATTTTTCCAGTCATTTCCTTGCCCTTCATTGCTTCTTGTTTTTACTGCAGAATGAAGCAAATGAGAATGTACCAAACTGAGAAAATAAAACTATTTTGCAAGAATTTCAAACTGTGTTGCAAATACATTGTTTTTACTGAAGGGTATGCTGCATAACAGTAGGAGAAATCATTCTGTGAAAATCCAAGGGGAAAAAATATTCTTTGTTCCTTATACATATATATATGTGTCATTTATTTAAGATTGATGGGAAGTCTGTGTGCATAAGCACTATATGAGTGGACTCTTAAAGCATGCTGAAGGGGAGGCTGTATAGTCATTCAACATTAAAGCACAGCTTCATCTTGGCCATTAGTCAAGATCAGGCAGCTTGGGAGGCTTCCAGTTTCACAAATTAACTCATGTGAAAGTCCTTTAAAATAACCCTGTCTTAGAGAAGATCCAAACGAGTGATGCTTTGATCTATAAATGATCAAAGAAAATGAAGAATGGCAATCTTAGCTTTATATTTAACAATAGTGTCTGATCTGAAAAATCATGTTGAGGTGAATTCAGAGAAAACGTCTGTTATGTCTCAGGACGTGGCCCTTTGAAATACTTATTTTAGCATCTGAACAAAAAAGAGCATTTAAAAAACCCACAAAAAACCATAAATATTGAACTATTATAAATACTTAAATACTGAAGAATAAATTATGTTAGTGTCTCAGAAACTTCTTCAAAATTCTAGTACACTTTAAATTGTTAACAATTTTCCATGCAATAAAAGTGAATGTTAATATTGTAGCACATAGCATATGCTAGTTTTATGACTGGTTAATCCCATGCCTTAGTGCTACGGTGTAAATGGGATTAAAGTAATTCTTCCTGTGCCTTATACCTGTGTACTTTTTCTACAGGTCTTCTTATTTGACGTTGATTCTCACTGTGGTCACGTCAGTCTGTTGGGTTTTTTTCACAGTGTTACAATAAAGGACCTGCGGCAATATACTTTTCCCCAGAGTGTTGCAAAATTGCTTTTCTCTTGCCTGTGGCCTTAACTGCAAACTGATCATCAAACTGTGAATCCTAATTCCCCTCTCTTCATTACCAATAATGTTTCAGAAGTTTTACTGTGCTATTATTCAAGATGGTAACACAGAGGAAACGTTGTTGGATATGTAAGCCAAGTCTCACAATTTAAAGATCTATCTTAAGCCACTTAAGAGATCTGCACCTATTACATGTCTCATATGCAGGTCTTTCTGTGACTCAGTGCACCTATTTTCCATCCATCCAAAGTCTTTTTCATTAAGAGAGAAGGATGGAGGGACCAGTATGTCATCCAACAGAATAACCTACATAGCCAAAGCTAGCTTTCTGTCTCTATGTGGCAGCCTCTTGCTCTGTAGATACGAAGGAGTGACTGACAGGTTGTGTGAACTGTCCTGCTCTGTTATATATACATTAGTGATGAAACTGCTCTCTCCTCTTTTCTGAGAACAATGTCATGAGTATTACCAAGCATTATATAGTCTCTAAAACCACACAGGAGTTGAGTTCATGAAGGAACAGGCACCTGAACTTTTTACTAATCCAGAAAGTCCCTTAAACTGTGCAAAATAATCCTGCTGAGAACTCAGCTTGCATTTAGTGTCTTCTAAGTGTCTTCTATTAATATTAATCTTTTTCATGCTGGATGGTTGAGGAAGTGATAATAATTTCTTGATTGAATAGTATAAGTTTGCAATATCCATTTTCTTCCAAAATCTATTCATTTAGAGAAATGTAGTTTTTAATTACATAATATGAGGGAAAAAAGGGTTAAAGTACACTCTCAAATCTCTCATATATTTAAACATATGTCCTAATACATCTTTTGGAAAGTTTTAAAGAACACAATACTGTCCATTCCTTGCTGTGAAAAATAATTTCATGGATTTCATTGGGGAGAATTTCTTCATAACATCTCTCTCACCTTATCAGTGCCATCTGCTAGTCTCTTTTCTGTGGTGTCCAGCAACAGAACAAGGAATAATGGGTGTAAGCTTGAACATAGAAGTTCCACCTCAACATGAGGAAGAACTTCTTTGCTGTGAGAGTGACGGAGCACTGGAACAGGTTGCCCAGAGAGGTTGTGGAGCCTCCTTCTCTGGAGACTTCCAAAACCTGCCTGGATGCATTCGTGTGTGGCCTGCTCTATGTGATCCTGCTTTGGCAAGGGCATTGGACTTGATGATCTCTTGAGGTCCTTTCCAACCCCTAAAACGCTGTGATTCTGTGATCTGTGGAAGCAAGGGTGAGACAAGCTAATGTATGAATTGAACCTGCATCTTCTGATGGAATCATATACTGGCACACAACAGATGTTAAGTTGTGCAATGGACACCAAGAGGTAAGGATCCCACTCATATGGCAGTTTGATAACTGGACTGCAGCAGATAACTGGAGCTACAACAGCAGAGTGAAAGTCCAAAGAAGAGATGGTCATTCCCTTAAAAATCCCTATGTCCTAAGTTAATTCCTATTTAAAGGGAGCTTTTGAGTGGTCTTATGGGGTTCCTAAATTGCCTAATTTTAGCCCTACTTCAAAAAAAGCATCCAGAAGTAGATTTTATTCTCTAACACACTTATGTATTGTAGAG
>WEIS01040718.1:0-12363 GCA_013389965.1 Todus mexicanus
AGGTGCCAAATAACTGAGTGTGGGAGTTTGACTGGCGTCTCCCTGGTACTCAGTGTAAGGAAGGTTGCATTGCTGTAATCAGCCTTTGACAGAAAACTGTTAAGTGCTGCAGTCTACCTGCTCTCTTTGCGTTCATCTCATCTGCCTGAACTTGTCTGAGTGTGTTTGATGACTTGGTCACCAGAGTGTTTATTCATACTGTACAAAGCTACCGAGTGTGTTTGTGTGGTGTCCATTTTACTGTTGAGAGTCAGCCTGGATTGTAAGTGGGTCCTGATTGTTGTCTATATTGACAGCAAGTCTGATCTTGAGAGCCATCTCAGGGGATTTGTGAGGACACTCTAGATAGAGGTTATGCATCATGCAATCTGCAGGCCACAAATAAGGAGGCAGTCAGACTCCAGACTGCTTTGGGAACCAGCAGGGCTGTTCCAGTCTTGTTGGGTAGGGGTGAAGGGAATTTTAGACTCCACAATCTGCATTCCAGCTAGGCAAGGAAAATAGCCGCCTTCCTCCCTAACTTGGACATATTGAAGGTAAATGCATTCTGATGACATGATTCTTCCCTGAAGCAAAATACTTTCAGAGTTCCACTGGCCATATGGAGCTCTGCACAAGCAGTTTTCCATGAACATTGCATTAATCCATATTCCAAGTTATGAGTTGCAATCAATTCATTCTTGTGCTAACTCAGCTGCAGCTGGTCCCAGCTGAAAAGTCTTTTGAACTCTGCCAGACAAAATATTCCAAGCCTCATTCCAAGGTGCAGTAATTGTCATTGTGGTTCTCAAGCTCTCATACATATTTAATTTAGAGTACATATTGAAATGTGCATTCTGATGATGCCAAAGCTGGTGCTAATGCTTACAATGATGTCCAAAGACTGGGGAAAGGCCAACATTGTTTCAATACCATAGTAATACATCCATTTCCACTTAGGTACAGTTAAGCTGTTTTGGTAGTAAATCATTCAAAACCCAAAGTGAAGGCATTGCAGGATAAAGAAAAGCATCATCTGCAAAGTTTCAGGGTGTATTTAGGCTTCCTCTGGATTTGTGGTGTTCAGAGCTAGGAGACTACTTTCCAATCTTACAAAGACAGGAATCATTTGTGAGTGGACCTGAGAACTGGGATCTAAGTTTGGGGTTCCTGTGTAGTCTAGTTTTGCCTTGGCTTGTTGTAAGTAAAGAATCATAGAATGGTTTGGGCTGGATGGTACCTTTATAGGTTGTCTAGTCTAACCCCCTGCAGTGAGCAGGGACATCCTTACACTTCAGATGTGGGCACCCATGATCTCACAGGGAGTACAAAACAGTTATTTTATTTAGAAGTCTAGGTTGGGGGTTTTGGCATTTTATTTTTTCTTAGTATTAGTGAATTATGTTTAAACACTCTAAATTAATAAAAAAATAAACATTTTTATGACATAATGTGGGAAGTCTCTTCCATTTCAGTGAATGTGGACAATGTTATGTTATTCTTATTGAATCCTCTTTCACATAGAGGGGTACAGAAGGGCATGATTTGTTCACTTTATGAGCTCAGGACTCTCATGCTCAATGTTAACAACTGAGTACCCAACCTTTCCATTTTTAGGCCACTTCCTGGGATTGTCTGAGTGCTAGTTGTTTAACATTATTTTGAAAAGAAATTATTAATACGTTATGGTTGGTTTCTAGTGAAGTTGTGCAGATTGGATTGTACAAGGTTTGAAAACTATTGAGCCTCGGCCGTGTTTTGCCAGTAGCTCTTATTTCTCAGAACATGGGACTGTAAAACCATTTTCTGTTTTTTAATATAATACAGGTATTTAAAGGGAGAAATTTGACTATTTTGTAGAAATTCAAAACCCGATATTGACTCTCCTCTTCCTCCTTGTCTTTACATCTCTGTGTATGTAGAATTTTTGGTATGTGTACATACATAGAGATATATAAAATCAAATGGATTTCATCCAAAAATTTGCAAAGTAAAAGTGATCCAATGAAACATGTATGGAGTAGGTCTTTCCATGGGCTATTATTGTCTGCTGGAAGCCGGGGACAAATGCTAACCAGCTCTCAAGGTCATTCTTCTGCTCAGGTGGACTGGGGATTGGGGGCAGGGGTGGTGGCTGGGAACCTGTATCTGACAGAGGCTCACCACTTGCATTCCTGGTGAGTTTAAAGGGGCCTTGGGCTTCAGATGAATCTGAGACAGATGAATCTGAATTACAATCTCAGGATTGTAATGGTACGTCAGCTCAGAAGCACTCGGCAAAATTCCCAGGGGAAGGATAACTAGCTCCCATCATTCCTACCCTGTTTATGCTCCTCAGATTGCCTTGACTGCTCCCAGGAAGGCCAGTCCATTTGATCTGAAATGCTGAGACAACAGGCATTTTATGCTTGAACATAAAATGACATTTCTAACCATATATTTGCAATTAAACCATTGTTTTTATTAGTCACAAGGGATAATTACATCCAGAAATTCCTGAAGTAAAAGTTTTACTGGGCAAACAATATTACACCGATGATTCAATTGTATGAGTAATTTTCTAACATAGATCAGCAATAATCTTCCCTAAAGGGCCTATTAAACAGGAAGCAAGAATACAGAGAAGGGGTAGTTGCCAGACCGTAGTGTGTCTAGCGCTCATGGCAGTTTGTTCCCTCACTCTTTTTGTCTTTAGGTAAGTCAAACAGTCAGCAAAATCCTGTGTCACCTGTAGACAGCAGATGTGCACGGGAAGGCTTTATTCTGGAGAAAGGAGTTTCCTAGGGCTTGGGTCTGGAAGGAGAGTTCCTCGTTCCTATCTTCTTGAAGTCTGTCTGCTGAATCTTTTCTTAAAGGAAATCTTGTCTTTCATTGAGCTTTGGTCGGTAATTGAGAGTATACTCGCAATGTCTGTGATGTAAGCGCTGCTCCTGTGACACAGTCAGGGATGATGGACAGCAGGGCAGGATTCAACCTCCCTTAACTGTGGCACCAGTGCTCCTACAGATCCAAACCTATTGAAATACTATCAGAGGAAGTGAACAGGAGCCAAGAGCAGCTACCTTATTCACTTGTCAGGTGTAGGAAAAACTTTTTTCCGTTGTAATTCTACTCATAGCCCCACTACCATACAAGCCAAAGCCCTGCCATAAATTTCCCTTATCCTATCATTAGAGTACTTTATTGGTAATAGCTTATTTCATGCACTGACCTGCTATATGGTACTCTGGCAAAGCAAACAACCCATTCAGAGTACTTTCTGAGAGGTCCATGGTGTAAAAAAATGTACTACCAAATATTTCCTAATCGACAGTCAGGCTGAAAAAAGTCCCACATCCTCCATTCCTTCTGAAACCCAGCTCAGCTTGCAATATTTTCTGCTGTGCTGCCTGTGCCTGTGGAGCCCTGCTCTCCTCCATAGGCTCAAACAGTCCCTGCAGGGGCAGAGAGGCCTCTGCATAGGCCAGTAACAATCTTCTCTAAGGGGGCTGTTCAACAGCAAGCAAGAATGCCAGGGGTTAGTCCCTACATATCTCATGGTGGGACAGACAAACTTCAGCATTGGCACAGGAGCTGGCATGTCTGGATGTTTGTGGTGGGTTATGCTGGGCTAAGCAAAGGGGTATGTACACATGTGCACCATAACGCAGAGCTACGAGAAGACGCTTGAGGTGGCAAGGATGCTGAAAGCAGCACAGCTTGACTAGTATAGCATGGCTGATGTCTCCCTGTTTCTCTCCAGAGTGGTGGTGGTGAGAATTTCCTTCAGTATCTCAGTAAGGCAGCCTGCTCTTTGGACATAGTGAGGGAGCTTGGAAAAGGTTGCCTCTGCTCCCTCCTATACTGTCCTTAGAGCTGCCTACTCTAGAAAGAGCTTGCAGGACATAATCTGTTCTCTAGCAGCCAGTGCTCTGATTCAAATGACCCCTTCTGCACCCTGGAGTTATCACCTTCCCCTAATATCATAGCCAGAACTGTGTTTTCTTCCTTCTGCCACTTTGACTCCATCCTCGCAGACAAGGGGCAGAGTCTTTCCTTCTGCTTCTCCTCAGAAAGCTCTACTACTGGCTTCCACTTAGAAGCACTGGTGAGGAAAGCCTGTTTCCACATGCTCTGCATGAAGCTGCTCAGGGGTTGCTTGTCCCAGGGCTGAGCTCATGCTTGACTTTTAGGAGGGAGAAAGTAGCACTGTGTGAGCTGTGAACCTCATGCACATGGAAGGTGACTCCAGCCTAGCAGGTCAAACATACTTTTCCCCACTCTGTGCTCACCACTGCTCTCTCCTCTGTCTCTTTCTATACTTTTTTGTCTTCCTTATGTCTTTCAAGGAGAGCTGTTAGAGTTGCAAAAATCTGCTAGAAAACAATCTCTGTGCGCTCCTGATTTAAATACAGGCACATTCTGATTAACGTGGAGCTCTGCTTTCACTTCCCTTTTGGTTCCTCTCAAATTAGCCTCTAATTATCTCAGTTGTAATCGCCTGGTGTGATCGAGCTAAAGTAATAACAATTCTTTTTGATAGTACAATGTTTGCTCTATGAATGTTGTAGCTAATAAAGACAGAATGCCAAGCTGCTTATGGGAAACAGATTTTTACAGATCCTAAACTAATGCCCTACATAGTTCATGTACAGATAATACAAGAACAAAGTAACCATTCTAAGGAAAGTTTATATATCTTGATAAAAAAACCCCCACAACCAGCAACAAAACCCCAGACAGCAACAACAAAAACCAGCAAAACTATATATATATTTATGTTCAAAAATACTGGTTTTAAAGACCCAGAACCTAATGCCAGTGCTTGAGGCCAGAGTCAGGGACTCAAGATGCCTGCTCAGGTTCCTGCACCTCTGTGGCGCTGGGAGCTGGGCTGCAGCTCAGACTATGAAGCTCTTCTGCTGTACACTGCTGAGTGAGCAGTTTAGCACCTCTTCATACCTTATCCCATGCAATATCCAGACATTGGGGGTTTTTCCCTGGGGCACTCAGTCTAGGAGATGTTTTTCAGCATGCCTATCACATTGCATGTTCATAGGAGGGTTTTGCTTTCAGGAAGGAAACCAATGTGCCTCAAAGCTGAATGAAGCTGTAGCCACAGAGGAAAGGGGTTGCTGGGGTACACTGTGGGGAGGGTGACTTGCAGCCTCCTTCTCCTGAAGCTGTGCCACATCATGTAAAATAAATCATATTGCACTGAAGGGAGGGGGGGAGGTGTCACAAGTGTGTGTGACTCAATACCAAATTCTAGGACATTCAGCTGGGAAAACATGAGTACATGTGGGGAGACAGTTCTGGGTTGCAGTCCATGGATGAAGGAGGGCTTGTGCACTTTACATTAAGGCAGCAATTTGTTAGGACACTTAAGCAGAGCACAAAGGTTTGGCTCCAAGCTCTCCCTTTGCTCCTCCTTTCTCAAAGAGACTTTAACTCACTTTTTAAAAAATTGCCAAAAATTAGTTTTCATTGGGTTATTTTTTGACCTATTCAGCTTAAAATTTGTGTCATACGCAAGAGCTGTGCCTGCTGCTTGCAGCCCGGGTATACTCAGATCACATCAGCAATGTTATCTGGTTATGTAGTTCAATATCTTTATTAATGACCCAGATGAGGTGATCTAAGGCACTTTCAGTAAGTTTGCAGATGACACCAAGTTGTGCAGGTGTGTTGATCTGCTTGAGGGTAGGAAGGGTTTTCAGAGGGTCTTGGACAGGCTGGATCGATGGTCCAAGGCCCACAGTATGAGGTTCTACAAGACTAAGTGCCAGGTCCTGCACTTGGATCATAATAACCCCATGCAACACTGCAGGCCTGGGGAACAGTGGCTGCCCAGTGGAAAAAGATGTGGGGGTGTTTTTTGACAGCCATCTGAACATGAGCCAGTAGTGTGCCCAGGTGGCCAAGAATGCCAATGGCATCCTGACCTGTAGCAGAAGTAGTGTAGCCAGCAGGACTGTGGAAGTGACCGTCCCCCTGTACTTGAACCTGGTGAGGCCACACCTCAGATGCAGTGTTCAGTTTTGGACTCACTACAAGAAGGACATTTTGGTGCTGGAGCATATCCAGAAAAGGGCAAGGAAGCTGATGAGGGGTCTAGAGCAAAAGTCTTCTGAGAAGCAGTTGAAGGAACCAGGGTTGTTTAGCCTGGGGAAAAGGAGGCTCAGGGGAGACCTCATCACTCTCTACAGCTACCTGAAAAGATGTTTTGGTGATGTGGATGTCAGTCTGTTCTCCCACGTAACAAGCGATAGGACTAGCGGAAGCAGCCTCAAGTTGTGATAAGGGAGGTTTAGATTTGAAATCAGTAAAAATATCTAGAAACAGTTGTAAAGCACTGGAATAGGCTGCTCGGGGAAGTGCCCAGGCAGTCCCCATCCTTGGAGCTATTTAAAAGATGTGTAGATGTGGTGCTGAGGGACATGATTTAGTGGTGGCCTGGCAGTGCTGGATTAATGGTTAGACTCAACAATGGACTTGAAGGTCTATTCCAACCAGAATGATTCTATGATTCTATGTGATTTTTAAAAAGATCCTGATATGTCGAGAAATCAAGTAATGGCTAGCATGTAGACTCTTCTTGGCTCAGCCAGGCTCTTTCTGTGCCTGAAGCACTTTATTCCCTCTTGACTTTTCGTAGTCATATGCAAAGAGAGGCTCATGGGGGTGTAGCTGAAGTTTACATTAATATTTGTCAAGTGTTGCATGATCTACAGCAGTGTGTCCCCTTGCTGTAATAACACCAGCACATTGCTACAAGCCTTTGGACAAATTCATTATTAGAGTTGACTGTTGTGATTAGTTAAATGTGACCGTGCAGAAACTTTGGGCTAGGTATGTGCTATTCATTTGTTGTCACATCTTTGCCCTCCCTGACCGCAGGGAGCTGTAGATGCTGGAGTGAAAGAGCTGCCACAGGCAGGCATTTTCTTACAAGCAGAAAACCTTTGTATAAATCTTTGAAAGAGCAAGCAGGAGTGGAAGCTAGTTTTGTCAGTTACCACCTTGGTGGCATAAATACCCTACAAAGCAAAATAAGAGAAAGAGGCCTTGAGCATCGGGGTCTGTACTATGTAATTACTGATGTAATTAATATTCATCACTATTTTGGTAGAGTTCCCCCTTTGTCAGCCCCACGTTTATTTAAACAAATGGACACATTTATATCTTGTCTAGTATCCTTGGCTTTACAAATAATTATGGGACATCTAATGAAAGTACAGTCACTACTACTTTAACATTGCAAGTCAGTGGTTACAACAGATTAGTTCATGGGCGCTTTCAAAACCAGAGGAATGGATACTTCTGGTATCTTTTGTTCTTACCAAGAGAAAGTCTTTCCAGTTCAACATCTAGGCAGAAAAATTAACAACATAATTAGACTAAGATTTCTCAAAAGCAGGGAGAGCATTTATCACTTTTTTTGGCATAATGTGATATCAAACTTGTGAGCTTTAGGAAAGAAACAGCCGTTATAACAAATGTGCTATTAGTTCTACACTAACATAAATAATTAAGTCCTCAGTTCAATGTGAAAAAACAAATAAAGTGATGCAGTGTGCGGCTTTGTATTCCTCAGTCTTTTTCAGCTCTTGCAAACTTGTTCTGCGTGCCAAAGGCAAGAGCATTAATTGAGTACAGAACCTGTTTATAAATCCAGCGCAGCTTTCATTTTGACAGGTGCCACCACTGTTCATTCTCACCTTGCCACTGTCCGTAATTAACCTTCTGCAGCTTGAAATTCTCCATGAAATGAAGGATGGACTCTGGTTTTGGTGGGGCTGCTCTGGCCTAATTTAAAGCAACCAGACTCCTACTTCATCTCAAAGTCCTTACCTGGCCATATGGACTACCAGTGAATGAGCCAAAAGACTGATAGGATCAGTCCTCTAGGTAAATAATGTGGTCAAGACATGTTGTTAGATTCCATAGATCATTCCTTACAACAAATTTGGTACAAACTCCATTGCTCCCTAATGGAGGCATACTGTGTACCACCAAGTAGGAGACTGGCTACCAGGTACAGTTACCTATGTAGGTGTGCACTAACATATGTAGAGTGAAGATGGGCTTCACATATGAAGGTGTCCTTCTCTTCCTCCCAAATGTGGGACCAACTAAGTGTTTGTTGGAGTCAGTGGCACCATCCCTGTTGACCTCAGTGGGCAAAACTTGGAGTAGACCTAGGGAGAAGGAGCGTCTTCTGCAGCACCTCCTCCATGGCATGTGCTCCCAGCACTCCACTTATGCTGCCTCTGGTACTTGCTGGGCCTCCCTGTGAGCTGATTTAACTTACTAAAATGGCAAAAAAAAAAAATAGGCAAAAGGGAAAAAATAAATCCAAAGTAGAAATCATGCTTTGGTTTCCGCCTTCTGGTGAGTCATGGCAGTAGAGGGAAGGAGCAGCATGGCAGCCTGGGTTGGGAGCAAGACTGGGGCTGGGGCAGCAGCAGGGAAATTTGAGAGGAGGCAAGCAGCAACCCTGCCTTCATCATGGAGCTGCTAAACTGCCTGAGCTGCATGTGAAACCACAGCTGAATTCCTCATGTCAATGTCTTTATTTTGGTTATTGTTTGAAGGAGTGTCTTTATATCCAGTTTCCAATCAAAACAGCATGTACTCCCTAAAATTTGAGCTTGAATATGAACATGTTGCACTACAGGGACTGAAGTCTACCAGTCGTATAACGTAGATGAATGCCTCTGAAAAACAAATCCTTAATCAAAGTTACACTCCATTTGTTTTTTAAATTTTCATTTTCCATTTAAGTGGCTGTTTCATTGTTATGAGAAGCATTAGAGCTATTCATGGTTTTGTTCCTGTAGCTCTTCTAAAACGCTACTTCTCATGTTATTAATGTCCTGGCAGTGGATATTCTCGCTTACCTGCCCTGTACTTGTAGCTTGGGACCAAGATTACCTGTGAAGGATTTTAGTTTCTTCATGCAGAAATTTGTGCATTGGTATTTTAACTATTCGAGTGTTTTATTTGTAAAATACTTTTCTTTCTTAATATATTATTTTAATTGTATATTAAGTTAACTTGAGGCAGAGAAATTATTTTTCTTCTGTTATGTCTTTTTGTCAGACAGTTAATTCAATATTGACTTGTAAAAATAACATCAGTGAAATTATAGTTGCAGCTAGGTTGTAACTCTTTTTAAGCAGCCACTGAAAAAAGTAAAATAAATGTGCAAAATGTAGTCAGATCAAAAAGGCTAATTTCAACATGAAGAGAAATGTGTAAAAGTTATCTCCTAAGAAGCAGATATACTATCTATGTTAACAAGACATTTATTTCTAGACAAATTCTGTCTTTGGTCAAAAAGACAGAAGGGGTTACTTTTCAGCTCTGACTTCCTCCTGTGAACATTTAACCAAGGTAAGAAAGTTACTGCTGCAAATTACCTCTGACACTCATGAACGTTTTTGTTGGGTTTTTTTCTGTGGGATACCCTTTCTGCTAGAGTAGATCTTTCTCATGCTAATGAATCACTATCTCAAATAATAATGAACCCCCCCGAATTATCAGATGGGCGTTTTGAAGCTTGATAAGAAGTATGTTTGCGTTCCAACATGAGCTTCTTTCAGAGCGAAACAATACTTGTGGGAAAAGCTGGGCTTTTCCAACACTTAACCTCCTAAAAATGTCAGTGATTGTTCTGAAATGGTTATTGAAACATATTCGAAGCATGTTATCAGACCAACCATAACCACTTTTGATAAAAGATTCTTTCAAAGCATGACTTGACAAAACACCAACCTCAAACTTCAGAAAACAGGAAAGAACTTAGCATTCTAAAATTTCCCCAATAAAGCCTTTTAAAGAAAAAAAATAATCATCACCACCTATCAGCTGATGAATCTGCTCAACAAGACAGGCAAAAGATTATCTCTGGAAAGAGCTGTTTCTCTGGATTTACTCTTTACCTGTTGATAACATGTGGTTTCAAGGGCAGCTCTGCCCATGTCTGCGCTTCTTGGGTGTTTAGATCTCCCAGCAAGCTCTCCAGTGATGCCTGGTCTCTGTGTCTGCAGCTTCCAGGTATGGATATGTCAAGTTTGTCATCTTCATGCTTATTTCAGCAAGCCAAATATAAATCATCTAGAGTAATTTTATATGCTGCTAGACATGTTTCTTACACAAATTTTTACCAAGTTCCCATGACAAATCACTTTTTTCTTTTTCATTTTTACATTCTCCCTCTACCAACACCAGCAAGAATTCCCTGGTAGTATAGCCGAGTGTTTGTTACAGGTTCTTTAAAAGGTAGAACTTAAACCCCTCCATATTTCTTAGTATTCAGTCCCATCCTCTGTGAGTGAAAACCTACTTGCTGCACAGCCACGGGCAGGAAAATATCACTGCATCTTTTCAGAGTCATGAGGGCCTATGTAGTGTTAAATAATACAGAGAGCTAATGTCTTCTGGAAAGCCATGAAGAAAGTAAAGAGGCCTTCGTATTTCAAGATAGGACAATGGAGATATTTTTTTGTAAAGAAAATGTTTGAGTATGCTTAAGCCCTTCCAATGTGTCGCACAGTTCACTATTACATCACTGATGATTTACGTTTTCTGCTCTGTATCATTTTGTGTTTATGGCTTAGGAAAGGAGGCTAAAGCTAGATAAATGCTGGGTGTGCTTAAACGGTGTGCATTGAGCTTCTAATGGCTTAGCGGCTGCTTTTTTCTCTCTCGCTTATCATTGTTATTATGTGCCTGTTAAGAAACTGAGAGAGTCGCAGAAGAGCCTGCCTAATGTTTTACTACCAAATTTGTGAGGAGGAAAACGATGGGATAGAGGTGAATAATTTTAAGAAGCAGGGAACAAACAGAAGCTTTTAAATTTAATTCCTGGCTGTCATCATCCTAATTAGCAATAAGTCTATTTGATGTCTTAGTTCAGAGACTGGGAATAGTGCTGCTTTGTGTCTGTCGTGGTGACTAATGTCTTTTTTGGCAATAACCCGGTAACACATACAGAGGCATACACTAGATCTATAGAGTACACTGCCAAGAAAATTATGTGACATATACCCATCAGCAGTCATGTCCTCTGTTTGGATTGATGAAAAAGCAGGCTGATGACATGTTAAGGGTGACTGCTGAACAGAATACTCAAGCTAGCTAGCTAGAAATTAGATAGAAACAATAGCCCCATGAATATACATTGAATTTAATAATTGTTGTTTACCTTTTATTGCATACTCATTTTGGATTGTTCTTCTCATCATAGAAACCATGTTCTCTGTACATTCCACAAGGCAGCAGAAACAGAGGAACAATAAAATCACAGCTAAGTGCAGCGCATTCATCATGTATTATCTCTGATTCTTTCCTGGAACTGGTAAGAGAAATGGGGTATATCCCACTGAATCCCAAATGTGGCTGTGTTCGTGTTACATGCACAGTGGTTATGAAAGGCAGATCTTAAAGCAAATCAGTAAATTCGTATTAATTTTAGTGGGCTTTTGACCAGCTCTAAGCTGAAGCCTGTGAGTTTGAGGAATTTGATAGCTACATATTTATTTTGCTTTTAAACAATTCCAAGACTCCCAGTGTTAATTTCTTATATTACAGCAACCTTTCTCAGAAGTATTTTCTCCTGCCATGCAAGCTAGAAGGTGACTAGAATTTCAGAAGCAGATGAAAGAGAGCATTATCCTCTTTCTTCCTAAAGGAGGTATTTCTTCAGCTGACCTCAAAGAAACGTTCTGCTCTGCACTCCTCACACAAATAACTGTAACACTCAGCTCTTGGACATTTCACTGTATAGCTGGCATTCATAACCTCTGTTTTCAGAAATTATGTGACTAATCAGGATCCCACAATCAGTAGGAAATTTTGATTCAGCTGAGTCCTAGTGCAATAACCACTGCAGAGCGCGATTTCTCATTAGGTTTAAGGAATGCATGTGAATCGTATGTTTTTCAGCACTGGAGGATAATTGCTCAGCTTTCTCTGCATGGCTGAAGATAATATACATAAAAGTGTGCAGGTTTGGAGTGGTAACAAAGATCTGTACTGGTTTTGTTTGTATGTAAAGGGCGCATGGGTAGATTTCTGTGTAAGTACTAGGTATTCATACACAATGTGACAGTAACTCTTCCTCAGAAAGGATACAGTTTGACTTTCTGCACTATCTTTCTTAGGCTTTGGCAAGAGTGGTTTCACAAAACTGTGCCTAGGTGACAATGGGCACAAGATTTTGGTCTGCTTTTGGCAATGTACTTGCTGAAGCCTGGAGATGGTACTGCCGGAGCAGCACCCCTTTGGAAGCAGAATTATATTTGTTGTGTTTTGATATTTTTCCCCCTCCTGTGAACTATAGGCATGCTAATTGTAAAGTATGTATCTCTGGTTGAAGCAGAAGATAAGCCCTTCTCC
>WEIS01040718.1:12382-28569 GCA_013389965.1 Todus mexicanus
CTGGTTGAAGCAGAAGATAAGCCCTTCTGCTTGTCTTTTTTATTTTCTTGTTTGGAGGTAGTGGTGTGTGTACAGCTGTGGCTGGTTTTGCTGGTATGTACTCCAGTGCATAGTATGTACTCATGAAGGTTCATTAGAGCTGAAATCAGCTCCTGAAATTAGCTGCTGTGATCTTGAAGATCCTGTCCTATCTGTTGCTGCTGAGCAGAACTGAGTTGGCAGCCTGGATGCACATTTTTTTTAAGAGGAGTAACATTTAGCCTGTATTTGCAAATTATTTTGAAAAAACCACACACTTTAACACTGCAAGATAATTGCTTCTTATTTTTACTTTAATCTTAGGTGAATTCAATTGCTGTGGCTTAGTCTTATTGTCGCTTTTCATAGGGATGGGGCAAAGTGTGATTTTTCTGTACAAACTATAACCAATTAAAGGAGCTGATGTGGTTTACTTTTGCCTATTATTTCACTTATTCTGTTAAATAAGTTAATCATGGTTGAAAATTCAGGAATGAGACACATAGAAAATCTCTGTAAAATAATTCAATACGTTTGATACTTGCCATCTTACCCAATGTTGTGTGGTCCTCTTTTATCAGTTAGGGGTTTTTTAATAGGACATGACTGCTGTAGATTAAGAAATCTATTTGACGTGTACTGCAGCAGTGCTCAGTTTCAGAAGAAGGGAATATATAGAAGTTCAGAAAGCCTTTCATGTTCAGTATCTAAGAAAGGAAATAGCCACCATGTAAGGGTTTAAGGGATAAACTATTTTTTTGTGAGTTCAGTCAATGACTATATAACTTCCAGACAGCTCTTTCAACTTTCATCCTGCATATCCATAACTTTCTCTTTTTTGTATGCTTAATTTTTATGCTAAACTCACTTGAAAGGTCTTGGGTCCAGAGCAGTAAGGCAAGGTGAAAGCAAGAGAGTCTCCAGAACTTTACTGCATCTCAATTGTGTTTTCCCTGTGAGCCAGAGATGATCTCTCAGTGTAAGGACAAAACTGAGTATAGTCCTCATTTCTGATGCTGCTCCTTCATTGCAACACAAACTCATTCCTGGACATTAACATTCTTTCCTCAACTCGGCTGAGTGCTGTGGCTGATAACTATTTATGGAACAAACCCAACAGGCTGAATCTTCTACTTGACAGCTGGTGGTCCTAAAATGAAAGATCTATTACCAAACTGATGATATTGCCTTTGTGCTGGTGAGTAGCCGTGTACTTTTATAGCTTGGCCGGGAAGTATAAAAATTATTTTGGCAGATGTCTGGGTGCTGTTATGAACTTACTTAACTCCTTTTCCCTTTTTGAGACCATTTAGTTTTAAATCTCTTATGACACTTGTAAATCAGGACATATATAGAATCAGAAGAAAATGAAAATTAGAGTAATGGAAATAGGATACAAAAACTGCCTATAATTTTTTGCTCGTACTTTTTCATTTTTATTACAGTAGTAATAATATACTCTTTAACTGAAGAAATAAATCTTGAGATAGTAGCATTGCAGCATATTTAGAAAAACTCCAATGACAATAAAAGAATATATAGTTTTATGACTAGGTAGCAAATTGGCAATATGACCTGCACACTAAGTGCAGCTAAAATAATGTAACTAATGAGATAGTATGGGATAATGTATGGGAGTAAATAAAAAGGTTTTGGACAAGTGAAGAAACGCTTTAAGTGAAATCCAAAATATAGGTATAGTTCAAATAACATTGCAATTCTGACTCAGACTCATGAAAGTATGGAAAGTGAGAGTTAAGCCTGCCTCCCTATACTTAATATGTCCTAGTGCCTTTCCATCAAGTATTTTATTATGTGAGCCCTCCCAGTGATTTTTGGAACATGAGCAGCATTTTGGACCTCCGTAGGGGTTTGACAGTGACTTTTTTCCCGTAGACCATCAAAGATGAAAGTCCAGAGAATTGGGAGAGAGAAAAATAGTTTAGTTCCATTTTTAGGCTGTTTTAGGCAAATAACCTTTCTGTGCAATCTGCCCCTTCATATTAAGAAAAGGATAAAATATTTTGTTTAAAAATTTGGCCTGTGGTTAGACTTCGGCAGGAGATATTTTATGTCCCCAGAAAATGCTTCAGTTGCAGAGAGAGCTGCTTCCACTCCTTCTGCATAGGCAGCTAGGCAAATCAACAGTCAAAGTTCTGTTCTTCCTAAATTAAAAACTTCCCCTTAAAGCTGGTAAAATGGGAAGATGAGTTCAAGTCATGTCCACTGTAGACTAGTACCGTAATGCCAAGCTGCACAGACATGATGCCACAAAAAACGTGATTTCCTTCTCCTATGGGATGAAAGCAACCTTCAAAGCTTTAAGGACTGGCATAAATTAACATGTCTAGTTGATTCTTTAGATGGTGATGGGATCAGAAGATGAGGATTTCAATCTCAGCACTTACATGCTCCTCCTTACTGAGCCTCTCGCACATCCCAATGAGCTGATTTTATAGTTGCCTGTTTTACAAATGGGAGCGTGAAAACAAGAAAACATGTTCCAGAGTTGGAAGTTGATTCCTCTTCATGCAAGTACCTCATCCAGTGCAATGCTACCAGCATCTCTCTTCTCATGGCTACAGATTTTCTGTATACAGCCAAAAAGGGTTAGTGGTTCATCTATCATTTCCTTTAGGCTTTCATTTTGTCTTTGCATGCCTTATGTGCTCAGTTTTCCCATTGATATGAATAGGAATAAAAATAAACCCCCGATTCCTTTAGTTGAATCAAGAGTAAGTGGTATAAACCAGTCTCCCTGCCATCACTGGCTGTTCCGTAGAGATCAGAGTCAGTATCTCTCTAGGTTAGCTGTTAGCTGTACTCTGAAAACAAAATTTCTGTTGCTTTCAGTTTTCTTTTTCTTCTTAGGTTGAAACAAAATACCTTTATGCTTACCACCAATAGCTCCCAAGACTCAGGGAAAATTAACAAGGTTATAAAACCTACAGAGTGTGTGTGGTTTGCTGTTGCAGCTGCACTTTAAAGGAAAAGTAATATACTCACTTGTCCTCCTTAGAAAAGCATCCATAAATTAGCACTCTTTGAAAAGTTCCTGATGGCTAGCAAAATTTTTACATACTGCATCCAGAATCTGGGTCCTCCATTTTTAACACTTCAATCCATTTAAACAGACACTTAGCAAGGTCTGTGGTGTTTCTACTACAATCCTTCTCTTTGTAACATTTTCTGACCTCATGACTTTCTTCTAAGGGGCTGCGACATGGGATGCCTTAGAGGTGCAGAGTCCCCACAGTGACTCAGTGTCTTTGCAAATATCTGCAAGATCAGCTGTCCATATGGCAAGGGTGAGCATGGCCACGGCTAGAGGTGCTGCATCTTGCAGGGCTCCTTTGTGCACTGTGAGGCTGAAGACCATCTGCTTTCAGCAACGATGTGCCTTGGGAGGTTCATGTCTTCACTGCGAGAACCTGCTGATGTCTCTGTTTCCATCCATTCCAAGTGCTGGAGTAGTTGTTTATCCACCACCTTTCAGCTCAGTGGGGTTACGGGCATACTTCAAAAATGCAGGACACTACACCTTCTTGGAGTACTGAGAATGAAGAAGACGAACTTAAAACAAAGGAAAAGGATTTGTGTTAATTCTATTGTCAATGAGTCTTTCTTAAACTCCGTAATATCTGACACAAAATAATATTGACTCTGTTAAATCTTCAAGTTTCCTGCTTTTTGTATATCAACACTAGGATGAAGAAGTTACAGTCCCCAGAGATGCATGAGTGAGCTGACTGAAGCAGAGAGGCTAGAGTTGATGTTGTCCTTCCGTGCCCTTTATTAAGCTGCATGTGCAAATTAAACTGCAATTAAAACTCTTAGTTTATCATCATGTTGTGGTGACAGCAGTCAGGATCAGAACACTTCACAAACACATAGCAGTACATTAACATCAGAAATAGATTCTTCCCCAGAGAGGAGACAAAATTTTAAAGAATGCAGAAAGATACCACAGGGCTGTAATTCCTCTCACTGCAGGGAAAACAACTGATTTTTGTTGAAACACTCAGAGGGGGAGGTGGGTCCAGTAATCTGCAGAACACATGTAGGATTCGGCTTTTCCACTGTCAAGAGTGGAGATGAGAATCTTGAAATAAACAACATTACAGAAAAAATGGGGGGAAAAAAAGAAAACCCATGGCAAAAGAGAAAAGAAGGAAGAGATAATGTGTGGTTATAACTGAATGTGACTGCCTGGAGAAGTGATCTGCTCCAAGGAGCACCCCTCTGAATGCAGATCATCTCTGCTAGAGGGCTGCAGGCTCTGCTCTGATGCACCTCCTTGTCCCCTCATGGGATACTAGCAGGTATCCAAGGATGGGTGAGGGCCAGCTGTTCAGACACCCTCTGGTTCCGTTTTAGCAAAACACTTAAACACGTGCTTAAGGGATTTGCTGAATTGGATGCTGCACTTTCTGCTGGTTCCTTCCACATGTCTTCTGGCTCCCTGACTCTGGCTCTGTAAGTGCTTTAGGATGCTCCTACCATCAAAAGCTGGGTCCCTCTCCTTCTCCGTGGCATCAGAGGTGAGGCAAGCATGCTGGCATTGCCTTAGCAAGGAAGTATTTTCTCTGTTATTTCGCGGTAAAGATGAGTTTGCTATCCCCATGCTCACGCCAGCAGGTAGGAGCATACTGTGGTCCTGCCAACAGCCCTATAGAGCTTGGCCTTCAGTCCCACCAGTGTACTGTCCTCTGCCTACCACGTACCTGCTGGAGACACTGGTGTCCAGGAGGTGACCACCCATCCCATCGGCTCCACTCCAGCACTGTCACCCTGTGCCCAGAGCACCCTTGTGCTGCCGAGGATCCTCCATGGGTCTATGCCTTCTGGTGGCAGTGATGAAAAGGATGGAAAAAGGCTTTACTTAAGTGATGGTGTTTTAGAGACATTTTTGCCTTAAAGTTACTGCATTTGAGTGGGTTGTCTTTCCCATGAGAGAGGCAGGAACAAGATTTCAATGCCTTTGCAAATATGACATTTTTTAAAGGTTACTGGCCAATGACGGCATTAGACACCCCTTTTAAACTCCTACATTCCCAATGTTCGAGAGCACATAAGTGATTTATGACCTGAGCTTTGGCAGGAGTAAGTTCCATAGTTCCAAAGTCACTTCTCTTTTAAATAAAGCTTTATCCCCTCAGGATCTTTTCAATTTGTTCCCCTCACTTCTGCATTCAACTTCAGATGGCAAAATCTTTAGAAATGTTTTGGATTCCCACAGAGGCTGGGTAAGATCAGTTTATTTATTCAGTCCTGCTTTGCTTCATCAAAGAGACCGCAACCGTGAGAAGTCAGAGGGCTCCATTCATTATGTTTTGCCCAACTGGAAAGGTGCTTCCTCCTGCAGTAGAGATGCTCTGCAGGGAAATGCGAACTTACCAAGCTTTACTTACCTCAGCCCAGCACATGGTGCAGCACACTGACAGATGCACAGGTCTAACATGCTTTGGAGACTGGCTAGGGGAGACATATCGCTTGGCAGACGCAGGACACGTGTCCCCGCTGCATTGCATGTGATTTGTGTGTCAGGTCAGTGCCTTGGCAGGCTCCTTAGCTGAGATGGATGCTGGGGTGCCAGTCCTTGGGAGCTCCATCCTTCACACAGCAACAGCTCCTTCCTGCATGGGAGCAGGACAAGAACAGAGCCTGTGGTGATACCAAAGTCTCTTTGGTCACTCCTGTACCAACAAGCTAAGGTGCAGTTATGTTTTCTCTGCAGGGGTCCACGCAAGCTTGTGAATCAGTGGCTGGACTGTTGGTTTGCTGTGCCACTGTGTGTCCAGGTGGGATCCCCAGGTTTCCCCTGGGAGAGCCTGAATTTGGGTGGTTGGAGAAGCTAAGTCCACGGGCCTACACTGTGCTACCTACCAACCACAAAATCCCCAATATCCTTTTAAAACAGGTATTTAAGGCCCCAATAAAGAAACTGATAAGGAAGTCAGAATTAGCAGGATTGGGGTTTTTTGGAGGTTTGCCACTAGGATTGAGGAACTTTGTACGGGGCAGACTCAGGATTTTGGCATCTCTGTTAAGATCAAATCTCAGTTTGGGATTTTCAATCAGGTAGTGTTGGGGCAGGGCAGACATACAAGATTAGGTATTGCAGCTGGACACTGTTTCCCTGCACAGTGCTGCTGTTTGAAAAGGGGTGAGCATAGAGAAAATTATGCCTGAAACCACTCTGAACATGAATATTTCTGCAAATTTACCTGCAAGAACCAAACCCCTTCAAGGGCATTTGAGAAATAAATATTTTTCTCTTAAGAGGCTTTAAAATAAAGTGCTCTCTTGAAAGAAAAGAAATCATGGTGCTTCAGCTGAGCAGAGTGCAATATACTCTGCAAAAATAAGAAAGAAAGGAATGAAAGTGCTAGCACAGCCTTGATTATTGGTGATGGAGGGGCATTAGCAAAGTTATAATGGATTGTCAAACTAGGTTCGTGTTTGTATAACCTCCCAAGTTCCTTGCACTGAGTCAACATCTAGCCATCTGTGATGGGAGAGAGGGGAATAATTTTTTATTTAAAAAAAAAAGTAAAAATCAATTAAATTTATGTTTCTATTCTAACGGAAGAAGTGTTTAAAAGGAAAACATACCTTTCAGAGTGAAGCATTTGTTTTTGTTCTTTACAGATGCTTGTTTGACTTCATGTTTGTTCAATGGCTTGTAGTTATTAAATCATGGAGGTTTCCCCTGCTAACATAAAAATAGGTGTGACTGGAAAAATTGTAGCAGGAAAATAAAACTCCCTTTCACTCACTTGGACTTCACTTGGCTTGGTGAGATATTTGTAAACCCTGATTGACTTAAGCACATTTCTTTAGGAAAGAAGTAGAATTAAGATGAATTTGCCAGGTAGGCACATAGAAGCTGCAGCAATAACACCATGAATCGTGTGTCTACCTGAGGACATGGCTGTTCCCAAGTGGTGGTGCTTACTGATGAGGGAAACACAAAACACTTAATTGTGAAAGCAAGAACAGCTTGGAAAACAAAGATGGATTTTCTGTAGGAAATGTAATTTCATTTTCCTGCCACCTCCTTGTGTATACAAATTCAGTCATTTCATATGGCTAAGACCCCGTGGCTTTGATAGGCTCTGTATGTACATCTTTAAAATGGCAATGACTTCTTGTCAGTGTACTTGCATGTGAAAATGATTGTGCTGGTTTTTATGCTACATTGAGACCTGTGCTGGTCAAAAGCCCAGGAGAGGAAATGGATAGACATAGGCTGTCTTGAGATGGCTTTGGGTCAGGTCATAATTATGCCTTGTGCTAATGAAAAAAGGGATGATACACACGAGAGAAACGTTCATGGATTTGTCCTCCACTGCACTATTAGGGAGCATGAAACAGCACAATTATTTTCACATGCAAGGACATGGATGAGAGTATAAAAGCAAAGAGAGGAGGCAGTCACAAACACCAGGGTGAAGATTTAGCTTCAGCCCTTAAGTCTCACTGAGGCTTTTTGAGCCTAGGAGTCACTAGAGTCACAATGCTACTGGATTTATGCACTTCTGAATAGAAAATCTCATTGGTGGCAGGGTCCCAATTTTTTGTTTTGCTATCGTGCATGGGGGGAGATTTACTAAGTTGCAACATTCAGTACTTCATAATCAGTTTCTGAGTCATTAAAGAAACTTGGCAAAGTTTTGCTGTACTTTATAATGTGTTTTCTCTGTTTCAAGTCAAACTGGAGTGAGTACCTTGACTTTGAGCGTTCTGATTTGTTTCTGGTTTTAGAAGTTGTCTTTGGTTTTGTTATACAGAGGAAAAAGACGACCCTGGTGGAACACTGCAGTCATTAAACAAAGTAAGAATAAAAGTTATGAAAAAGAAACATTTGAAGATACAGTATGTATTCAAATTTAATTCACATTTAAATGAAGCTGCTTTGTAAAAAATGTATTCTATATAATTCTGACCCACTAATAAGAAATATTTATTCAAGAAGGGTTAACTTTCTCTTGTGTACAAGGATCTAATTCATTTAAATCCCTGTTGAGTTTTTAGCACACAAATGAAGTGTTATACAGTCTTGCTAGAGCTCTTGGCACCAGGTGAATTTTTCCCATCATAATGTTGACTTATTAGACATGTGCAAAACCGGTCCACCTCACTGTGGCTGTGTCTATGTGGCAGAGGGCAGCCCCATAAGGAGCGTTGATGTGGATGGGGCACCTGAAGTTTGCCTGCAGCGGCCCTCCTTGAAGATATCATGTCTGCAGGAGCTAATCCTAGCTGTTGCAGAGGATGATGCGTTTTGCTGGGTAGGGGTCCTGATCCAAGGCACTCTGTACTTTCTGAACTCCATGAGGAGTTCACAGATATTGCAGACCTGGAGACAGTAAGAAAATGCTTATTAAATTTAAACAAAAGTGAGCATCTTCACATGCTCTAGCTGGGGTCTTTAGTGCATGCACATTGCTTTTTGTAGCTGCTGGGATGTTATGCCATGAAGTATTTTAGAGCGATGGCACTCTGGACCAGGCTTGTAGTTCTGGTGTATAGAGATCCAGGGCTGATACAGAGTTCAGCCCAGCCTGTTAACCTGCAGTTGCTGTAAATTAAGATGTAAAGTTGATGTTTGGCCCTCCAGTCTCACTGAGGCTGTGGGTTGTTGAGTCTTATCTGTATATTTGCCATAATAATATAAATGTAAGCGATTATGTAAAGATGAGTGTGCATGTGGGCTTCCTGTTATGAAAATAGGTGTTATTTGTAAATTTCATCCCATCAGCTGAGAGGAAAGGGAGAGAGGGGACACTTACACTCCATATACAAATGCTGGGCTTGTCTTCATTTACCAGGACTGTTTTGTACTCTCCTGGCAAGGTAAAGCAGGCTTTGTATGGGTGGAAAAATATTTATTTATTTATTCATTTATCTATCTATTTATTTATTTTACAATACCAAGTTAGCACGAAAGAGACTTGGTGTATATGAGGGTCAGGCATACTGTTTGTCTTTTCTTAGCCTTTTCTCATCAATGCTAAATCAGCTTGTTCTGAAACTTTTTCAGCATATAGACTGGAATTGCAATTTGGTTTAGACTGTTCTTTTTTTGGAAGGAAGTGTTAATATTTCCAGACCAGAGATTTTCAGAGGGTGGTGGAGCAACATATAGATGTCTTCTGTAATATTCTTTATGAATATGAAACCAGGTGTTTACAGTAGCTGTGCTTATCAAATATCTATTTGGAGGGGTTTTTGCTGCGTGGTTGACATTTAGACATGGCAAGTCTTTAAAGACAACATTTAAAAAAAAGTTAACATTTCTCTTGGTTTGTGAAACCAATAGAAATATTTCTTTTAGTCGAGTTTTCAGTTCCTAAAAGCACAGTTAAAGAAAACTATTGCTATAGGTTAAATAATTAAAATTAGAAGATGAATTATTCATGAGAGTTTTAGGATGGGTCCCATGGTCATTACATATCCATTTGAATGCTTAATGAACTGAATTTATCCTGGAAACCTATCCAGAACCTTACTGGGGATTTAATTCTTCTCAGTGGTAACGTTATGTGCAGGAAGACAAAAGTAAGTGAAAGGAAGTAAAAATTACATGTGTTTTTGACCAGACAGTCCTGTGTTTACAGCTAAACGCCCATCATAACTTTATTTTCATGTGTTTTGTCTTCAGTATTAACTTGAAAAAACCATGAATCATGCAGAGATCAAAGATCAAGGTCATTTTCCTGACATGGAATATTTTAATGTAGGACTCACAGGCTGCTTACCCTCAGCAGTACAAAAATCTTCTCATTGCCCTTAGGCTGTTGTATTGTGAAAGGTTGCAGTATAACATATGCCTCCTGCTCCCTGATTTCTCTGTGGGGCAATCCAAAATAGCTTTCCCAAACAGTCCTTGAAAATTTAGAATGCTTCCTTTTCATTGTCACAGTACTTTGGAGTCACAAGTCATCTGTCTCCCCTCTTATTGATAAATTATTGCTGTTTCTCATAAAAGTACAGCTTAACTATTACCTGGACTTTAGACTTCAGTAGGAGACTGTGGGAAAGAAAAGGTGTGATACTGTGGAGGTGGAGCAAAAAATAAGGAACAGAAAAATCTTTGACTTCTGACATTATCTGTATTACATGGCAATATTCACATATTTCAACTGTTTGTTGTACGGTGAAAATGCAGTTTGTTAAGTGGGCAAATGTTCTTGAGTTATATAAAGTCAAAACCTGGTAGAAACAAAACTGTCAGCAAGCAGCCTGACAGTAAATTATACTGTTGATGATAAGGAGGGTTCATCTAGTTTTTATTCTCTGAAAGATAACCAATCCAAAATGATACACTATTTTAGCCACTAAAGGCTTGTCTAGCTGTAAGATTATTACAGAATTATTCCTGTTTTCAGTCCAAGCTGTACCTTCTTCTGAAACAGATTTCTATGTAGATGAGTCCTGTTGACTAGAGGTACTTACCTCCAGATCCATCAGTTCTTCAGTGCTCAGCATCTCTACACCTGATTTATAAGCTCCTAACTTAGAAATCCATCTTAGAGACCTAAGCTCTGCTTATTAGAGTCTTAGACACCTAAGTCACTAGATAGTGAATAAGCAGAAATCAGTCCATAAGAATGGGATAAATGATTGCAAGAATCTTGTCCATAAATGCTAGTGATGAACGTTGCAAAGAGCTACAATGAACTATAAATGCAAAATACTTAATAGGCAGAAAACAGAGGTACACTGTAGACATATCCAGAAGGCTTAGATTTTGGAACAGACTTTGTTGGGAAGTAGCTGAATTGCTGTAACCAAGGTTTTTCAAGAAGAGATTAGACAATGTGGGAAAGACAGTCTGGGCACATTGGAGTTTGATTTGGAACAAGGCAACACATACTTGGTGGAATGAAATAATTAAAGTGTCATGCTGGAAGATATTTCAGAAGATTAATTTATTTGGTGCTGCTATGGACATATTGATGTCTTGGTTAAAGTAAGGATTGGATCTGTCCATTTTCAGAACATGCTTATATTATAAATGCATGATCAATTCATAATAATTATGATGTATATGAAACTAGACTTAGGTTTCTGTTTTTCTTCTGAGCTAAAAGACTAACACACTGTGTGTATGTATCTTCTAGGTCTGATAAACCTTTGACTATACCAGGCACTGTGAGTTTTAGTGTCTCTGAATTGAGGAGGAGAATACTGTCTTACTGTAAATTGTGTAAACAAAATTACTGTCTATTATGTAAACAGAAAGTATTAATGTGGATTAAAAAAATCACCAAACTTATGTCTACAAAAATATAATTGCAGGCTAGACTGTCCTCAGCTAGTTCCTTATGAAGAAAATGTCACATTGCATCACTTTCAAAATGAGTGTATTTATTTTTCAGCTGTATGCTTGAGATAAGTTCCACATGTACTCCAGATTTAACAAATGCATCATTGATATCTTATTATCACTTGAAATTACTTCACAGTTAAGTCAGATCCAGCATTCTCATTTGTTTTTCATAGCATGGATCACATTTTAATACAAAGTGTCTTGTGTATATCACCTCTTCCCATTTTGCAGTTGTGAAACACCCTTGTGGTTTGGATAGTTATTATATACATGGAAGAGAAAAGTTAGGAAACTATTTCATGCAATTTTAGCTTCATAACAGTTTAATAGCTGGGACTAGAGAGAGCCAGCTCTGTGTGACTAGCCAGTTCACCACTGCAGACCACTTTTGAGAACATCTGATAATATCCATTAATAGTATTTCACTTCTAAATTGTCTGTCTGTTACTTATTGTTTCTAAGGATTCTGCCTTCCTTGAGTATTGTCTCCCTTTCCATCTCTCTTTTCCTCTCCACTGGCAAGACCAAAGCTAGAAAGCAGTGTGAGAAGTAGCTCCCTCCAAGTCACAAGTTACTGACAGAATAGGTGAGTCCAGGGGCAAGAAGAGAGGGACTGCAGGGCCAGCACAGGCTTTGCTGAGCAGGAAATTGGAAGGAGATCTGGTCAAGTGTTCTTCACTAAATGTGCTTTTTGACAAAGCATTTAATTTTCAGCAAAACACCTACCTCCAAGAAAAGTGGCTACTTTTTCTGGAAATTACCAGTATTTCGCAAAAAAAAAAATGGACTGACAGACCACACCCCACCCTACCCCCAAAAAAAACACAAAACGTTTTGATCTGGATATACTCCTGTGTTGCCTGGTGGCTGCTGTAGTTAGATTGCTTTATGGTCCTATTGATGTCTTCAACTGACAGCTGGGGCTGTACCTCTGCCTGTATTGTGTTCCTGCATACACCCCCAAGAGAGGCGTTGGTGAGGTACAATGGAATGCACCATGGGAGGAGAAGTTTTCAGGATATCCTTCTTCCAGGAGGCCTCAGGCTGGACACAGCTGTGCCATGTAGCCCTGGGGGATTTCTGGAGGTGCATGGGGACCTTCTTCTTCCTTTCCATAACGTTTACTCCAGTCAGTTTCTCTTTCTTTCAAAGATGACTAGCAAAATAGGAGACTCACTCCATGCCCACTTAGAGCCATTTTCTTTGCTAGTCTCAATAACATGCGAGCCAGGCTTAATATATTTTTGTAAGCCATTTTAGCCCATGGATTTCATATGCTCATTTACTACTTCTCTCTCTTTTCTACTGAAGAGGTGCCACCTACTCATTGTTTGTAATCAAAAAGACTCTTTGAGGACAGTTCAAGGGATTAAACTGACCAAGTTTAGTTATTTGTCACGAGGATTGTACAGATCGTGATATGACAGTGTGCATTAACAATAAAAAAAAAATAAATTGAGTGCTCTGTTGCAATAATTGCAACAACGGGAATTAAGCTCTGCCAGATATATTAGTGCATTCATATTTATATACATTAATTAGAAGTCACAGTCAGATTATAGGACTAGGTGGATGGCCAGTCTGACCCCAGAGGGCATTTCTTCTGTCTGTATAGTGTTAAAGCCCTCAGAAGCACAGGAGTGCTCATGCATGCCCTACGCCAAGGGCATCGTGATGCAAAGGTCTGCTGCCAGCTATGCTTCAGCCACTGCCACTGCCAGGTTAGGCAGCTCTCATGGGAATATAGTTGACAGACATACCATTTAGTTTAAATATAAAACATTTTGGACACTGTCTAAAAGTAGACTATTTTGACTAGCATGTTACAGAGGTCGTCATGGGGATGTCTTGCTTTCACAATCTTTCATAAAATCCTTATGGAAGCTAAAAGCAAAGGTTTCCTCAGAGGGCAGACGAGAGGAAAAAAAACCCCTGCATTTCAGCTGTTCTTTAATGAAATTTAGTGTGTGGAAAATAGGAGAAGAGATGGCATCATGGATTCTTAGAAAGCTAAACCCACTATGGACATCTCTTTCAGTACTAACATGAAGACCTGAATCTGGTCATTCAGTAGTTACTCAGCAGTTCTGAAAAAAAAACATAGAAATTGTTTCCAGGTTCAAATTAGACAAAACAATGTGCACTCTTTGACACAACAGTGCTCAATTTTATGGTAAGAACCTCCAGTTTCTTTGGCAGTTCAAAGCAGAGCTCTGCACTGCACTGGAAGCTTTGTGGCAACTTCATAAACATTCCCAAACTCCAACATATATTGAACAGTGAGCTATTTGATTACAAATATTAAGTGGATTGAAATAGCTCCTTGTACATTGCTTGAATGACGATTGATCTGGGATTTTGCTGTGGTGAAGATGGAAGGAGCTTTACAGAGAGTAGGGAGGATCTTCCTTATACATTCAAGCCAGAAAGGCTTGGAAAAGGGGCTTGGGATTTAATGAGTAGCTGAATAAGGCTGTCCCTGTGAGAAACATAAAATGATGAATAAACTCTCCCTACTTTTCCTATATTTGCTGTATGCACTTGTTTTGTCATCTGGGTGATGAGTGGTCTGGGGCTATTCCTGTTGCAGGAACTGTCCTGTGTCCTGTGTGTGAACTGGAAGACAAGGGAGTGCTCCCAAGCACATGAATCTCAGATAGGGCTATTCTACTTGGATACAGCTCTTCTGGAGACACTGCAGCACATAAGGTAAGATGGTCCTTGAAGTGTTTTCTGGTCAGTCTTTGCTGACATAGATACTCAAAATGACACATATATTGGAAGCTGAAATCAGTGTTGGACCAGGTGTTTTTAGATAATTACTACCATACGAGCCAATGCATTTCCAGGGCAAAGAAACTTCAAATTTGAGTATTTGTAAGTATTAGAACCTTCCTGCCACATAACACAGGCCATCACTGGCTTATCTGAACCCTTAAAGGCATGTGTTGAGCTCTGTCGCTGGACATAAGACCACTTCTGAAATTAATATACTACTGCACCCTGTTTAGAAGCAGGGTCAAAAAAATTCCCCTCTTCCCCACAGTCAAATAAGGAGGGAATGAAGATAAAGGTATCAAAGCATGACCTCAAACTAAAGTAAATTTTGCTTTTGTTTTATAATGAGACCATATTTTGTAAAGTAGACTATGGGGACAAAGGTAGCCAGGAGTAACTGTAGAAGCATAAATGAATGTGTCTGCAATGGAAGAGTGGCTGGATAATGTCTACCTCATAATAGTCCAAGAACTGGCAGAGGAAATTGTGAGTCTAGTAGGAAGGATTTTTAATAATCCATGAACTCAAAGGTAGCCCTTTGTGATTGGGGGATAACGCCTATAACACCTTCTGTTGAAGGAAGGAAAAAATAATGTGAGCAGCTCATTAGAATCACAGAATCATAGAATAATTAAGGCTGGAAAAGACCTCTTAGGGCATCGAGTCCAGCCTATGACCTACCACCACCACCACTCAGCTAAACCATGTCACTAAGTGTGGCGTCCAGTCTTTTCTTAAACACCTCCAGGATTTGAAACATTTGCAAGGATTTGAAACAACAGAAAACAAGTTAAAAGGCAAGTAGAAAATGGAAAAAATAAAAGCAAAAGGAGTTTTTCAAAGCTGAATTGTACCAGGGTAACTGATACTTCTCTTTGACAAGATAATTCCTCTTCAAAGGAAATGAAATGTGGAGCTTGAATCTAGCAGGGCTTCAGCGCCACTGTGGTGTGTGGGAGACTGAAGTAACTTTAAGGAGATGGAGATTTGTAGGCAGACTGTAAAGTGGTAAGGAACAGATTAAAGAGGAGGCCAGAGGGCTGTTGCCTGAAAGGGCAAGGGTTGAGCTGGAGGAAGAGAACCGTGGCATTCCTCCTGCCCATCTGGAAAGCATTCCCATTTAATTCTGCCATTGAAAGCCTTTGATAGCTTTGTCACCAGAAGTCACTGCATACTAAGAACAGGGGCTAAGGAAAGCAGTTGGAAGGCATTACCTGCAGCGGGAAGGATTGAAATAATATTCTGGGGAAAATAGATATACTTTCTGGATTGTGCGACAGAGATGAGACAAAATACAGCAACACAAGGGCAAGGTGAAGGAAATGAAGACTTTGGTACAAATTTCTTTGATAAGCCACCCTAGTATATCCTCCTACACTGAGTAAAGGTAGTGTGCATTATAAAACTGTCTCTAATTATGTGATCCCAAGCTATTTTTTCCATAGCATGTCAACCAGGTTCCCTGTTGTCTAGAGGTACTCCAGAGGTGCATCAGGTAATTTTTTCTGGGGGACACCTGCTTTTTCTACTGCAAAAGTATGGACTGGATGAAGGGCAATGTAGAAAGAGAATGGTTAATGCGTATGAAGGCTGTTGAATATCTCCCTCTGGAACAGGACTTCTTTTCTCTGTCTATAATGGCAGCACTGTTTGAACCACAATTCCTTTGAGGGGGGAGAGATCATGAGGATTTTTCAAAAATATTTGTGAGATTTTTTAAAAAATAAATCAGTATTTGGGAAAGTTTTGATGGGCAAGAAAGCTTTGGCTGTTCTACTTCCTGCTAAAAAGACTGATTTTTGAAAGAATTAAAATTTCCTGATGCTTGAAGAGGAGCTTAGTAAAAAGTGGTAGCAACATATAAATATAAAAATATACAATAATGTAATCTGTATGCATACATACTGGATCAATATTGTATAACTAACACTTTTTAAAGCTATAGAGATCAATGATAAAGTATTCTATGTTTTCACCTCCATATTCTCAGCTCTAGCACAGGAGGATTTTAGAAGGTACTTGATTTAAATTGATTTAGGATGGTATCAGCTGA
>WEIS01040719.1:0-23398 GCA_013389965.1 Todus mexicanus
TGAGCTTCCTCTTCCTCGGGACAAGAGTTTATAAGCCCATGGTTAGGACTTGGGAGATGTCAATTTGCATCCTCTCATGAAAGAAGATAACATTAGACCTCCATCTTTCATATGTGTAGGTGTCCTAGCTGAATAGCTGTCAAACAAAAAGAGGAGAGCAACCATATTTTAAAAGAAAAAAATGGGTGCAACTGCATTTATTAGGGAGTGCACTCGTGTAAATGCATCCCAAATATTTTGTTTCTAGACTCCAGCTGCAATTATGCATGATCACGTAGCTTCAGCACATGTAAAGGGAAATTTTAAAGAAATTTTAAAGATGATGTCAGTAGGAATCAGGTGCTTTCAAAGCCAAGAGATAGTTCAGTCTGGGCCTTCAGGATCATGATTCTTACGACAGGCACTTGCATAGAGCTGAGATCCCATTTCCAGTACTTAAATCATTCTTGAAACCCGCATTTATGCTACCAAAATTTAGGCAACTGACAAACATTTCTGAGTTACAAGTGGTCATATATGTTGGCTCCCTATTTATATAAAGAAATGAATGTTTAGAGTGTGAGGTGATCCGTCTAGAACTCAACCCTTCTAAAAATATCAGCTACCTAAAGCTAGATGAGAAACAAATCTCAGCTGAATAACAAGTAGTTATTTGAGGAATGATGTTTATTCCTGTTGCTTCAGCTGTTGACTTTGGCTACATATTCTATTTATTAACTAAACTTCACCCTGGTTTTGCTTGGTCTCCTTTTCATTATTTCCAAACATGTTTTTACCCTTAGTAGATCAAATTGTAGTGCAATTGCTTCTATCCTCACTACAGTTTTCCAGACCTCAAATTCCTCAGTAAGATCCACTTTCATTCTCCTCTGTGAAGACTGCAGGCAATTTTGTTTTGTTCTCTGACCTTTATGAATAATTAAGTTTGGTGTCTACCCGATCCTATTGTCCAGTTGCCTTTGCCTCTGCTATTTTTATAAGGCACACAGAACTCCTCATAGTATCGCAAATGCAGCTTCATTCATAATTCCCTGATGCAGGAGCTGGAATGACTTCATTTATGTTATTGTTACCTCTCTGAATCAATGGTAACATTTTCTATTACTGTTAACCACTGTCCTGAAGCTCTTTGATCTCAGTCTATCTCCAGATCCTGCTTCTGCTCAGTATTTTAGACTATATGATTACACAGGGCATAAGCGCCTTCTCTTATTTTGTGTCCCTAATCTCATTATCTTACACTTCTCTACATTTAATTGCATAAGGCACTTATCTTCCTTTGGGCACATTCTGTCAGAGTCATCTTGACTTTTCTGCCCTTCTTCTTTCTATTGATTGTCCCTTCCTAGTATGTACCATCAACAAATTTCATTCCCCTAGTGTACATCCCTCCTCCCAGGTCAAAGCAAGTTCTAATACAGAGCTAAACAGCGCTGCAGAGCAGTCTCCCTTTAGAACAAATTGTTACACTTCTTACATACTTTTCCCCTTTGGTCTCATAACCACTCTTTAAACACTTATATGTCTGCATTTATGGTGCATTAAATGACATTCTAGCACAATTTTCAGTGTCATACTAACTGCAAAACTCTCCTCCAGTTTTTTTAACTCATCTGGTTACATCTTCTTGATTGATCTGTGCATTATTGCTGGTTATCTTCAACACCACCTTTGGAAACTTAGGCTATATTCTTCTCCAGCATCACTATAATTAAGGTCAGCTCAGTGGAAATGAAGGCAGGAATACAGAAAGTAAATCTGAATTGAAATGAGAAACACACTACTGTATCTGCAGTATGTGCAGGTTTATAACGTATGAACTACTACTATTACATTCTATATAAAGATTTTAATAGGTTTTATCAGCAGATTGAAATGGCTTTGTTCATGACTGGTTTGGACTAATTAATACTTACTTGCCAGTTTAGTAATAGTCTTGTAAGTTTTCCTTTATTTACCTTTCACTTCATTTGATATTTTAAATATTTTGTTGCTTTACCTCCTTCAGAGATTTAGTTTTACAGATCCTTTGTACCTACCTCCCCTTTTTATATCATTACAGGGGTATTATCTGCAGCCACTCAGTCATTTGTCTTTAGACACTCAAAAATGTTTTTGTCAGCATTTATCTTTACATATCCATAGAAGCTATTTTGTCTTCCTCCCATTCCTCAAAAATAAATAAATAAATGTATTAATAAATAAAATGCTAAACCATCATTCCCTTATTCTGGTGTTACACTAGAGCCTAAAAACTCTTTGAAATTGACAGAGTGGAATTAACCATTATGTGAATTTTCTTGGGGAGTGAATAGGGAAAACTCCGTGAAAGGAGCTATTTTCTTGTAATAATTAACAATCATTTAACAATCTCATGGGTCTCAGCTCTCAGCTGATACAGATTGCTCTGCTGGTTTAAACCAGCTGAGAGTCTGACACATCAAGTCTTTCCTCTATTGCTTATTATTTTACATTGAATCAAAACTACATTTTACATTTGTGCAGTCAGAGGGAACTGGAGGGATAGAAAAAGAGTAAATGTTTAATTGTTATGGCTTCTCATCTGGGTTTCCACATGACCCTTTCATTTTCGTGTCTCTTTTAGACATTTACAGCCGACAGATATCTTATAATTTTTATGTACTTACCAAATCAGATTGCCAAAGCCCTCATTATTACTATAATTCATCTTTCTTTGATGTGAGCAGAAATTTAACTATTGACTTGAGAAGGAGTAGGCTTAGGACAAAGCCAAGTATCTTAGGGAATAGTTGCTAGTATCAATACATACACTGATAATTAGGAAGTGACCAGGTTGTACATTTAGTTTCAACTCAGCGTAGCTATGAAAGTAGGTGTCTCCCATAACGCAGAATCCAGGAAAGGCAGAGGTCTTCTATATACACCAATACTCTGTAATCTTTTTTTCTTTTTCTAGGTTTCAAAATGCAAATGCAATATTGCAAACAATCCTACTTTTCATTTCTGCAGGCTATATGTCAGTACTTTGAGGTCCATGAAATCCTGAGAGCAGAATGAGAGGTCGATTCAGTAGCTGCCTGCTAGATGCAATTTTGGTGCTTTGGTTTTCAAAGTATTGTTATCACAGATATCAGCAGATCTTCAGTTATGGAAACACCCTTTGTAAGCACTGGTACAATAGGATTAAAATTTAAGCACTTGTGAGAGATAAAAAAAAATATATTGAGGGACTTAATTATCCTCTTTTCCTCTTCCTATTGCAATGGACTGAGCCTGTAAGTTCACACTGTGCAAATAAATGTCAACATTGCCAGCTTTCCAGTCCTCATGGAAATTATAGAACATACACGTTGAAAACCTCAGTGTCTTTTTGAAGCCTTTACTAAAGTAAAATTATTATAAAGTAATTGGTAACTTATAAATGTAGAGACTAAGTTTCTAAAAGTGCTCTCTGGCTTTGTGCTTATAGGAGTATATTGAAAGGTGCAAACAAACTATTTTCAAGGTATCACTTGAGCTCTGGCAGTTCTCTCTGCCTTCCCTATTAATTCTGAGTTTTAATGGTTAAATAATTCTCACATACATGTCATTTCACATAGTCCATAGTAGGGTCTGGCCCTGAAACTAAACATACCCAGGAGCAGCACAGCTGCATTAGGGAATCAGGGTTGCTGCTGCTACACACACAACTGGGAAGGCTGTATCTGGCATTGCTTATTGAGATCTGGGAGGCTGAAGACTATTTCCTGAGAGGTCTTCCACTTGTCAGGGCTATGCATTCCACAATAAAAACACCAACTTTTCCAGCCAGCTGGTGGCAGATGACTTTTCCCTGTAAATGTAAATTTCTGTGAGTTAGCCCACATCTGCAGCTGCAGTGGTTTCTCTGAACATGGACTAAAGTCTGAGGGATACCAATTCAGGACTGATAGCTGCTCCTTCTGTAGATGTAGTCAATAAAGGAAAACATATAAACTAATGTAAATCCTCTATTCTGCACATGAGTAAGGCCACTGCAGCTTGGAGCCCCCTCCTTCGTAACAGCTTGTGAAAAGATGGGATTTGAGATCGTTGCTTTTAGCATTTTCCTCTTAAGAAAAAAAAAAGAAAAAAGAAAAAAATAAGATGCTTTTTCCTCTTGAAATTTTCTATAATTAATCTTTATATCATAATTACATTGCTGGCTCAAATTTACAGGCTTAGACTGTAAATAACAACTGTGAAGAAGAATTCAGGACTGGAATGAATGAGATATAAAGCTAATTCCTACCAGCCTTCTTCATTGCTTCTTGAACAGACTGCGTCCAGACTCGTGTGGGAGAGCATGCCACTTTAGAGAGACATCTGCATGTATATCATCCCAATTCTTGAACAGTTTGCAGTTGCTGAGTCTGGATGACCATGTCATGTTGGCCATGTTCTGGCACCACATCACAGTGAAACCTCCTTGTCCCAGCCGCCTCCTGGTTGCTGCAGAAAGGAAACCTCCATCCTTAGCCAGGGCAGTAGCTCCAGCAGACTCCAACTGATGCCTTGGTTTAGGTCCTTGCAAAACCAGCACCCCATGAAGTACTCTGGCAAGTCACTTGCGACACATCTTAGAGACACTCTCCTCAGAAGCAGAGAGAAAGCTACTATTTAATGTGAACAAAGATGACAGATTTTAGCCCAAAGTCAAGATATCGAGACTGAATTTATAGAAAATGAGGGCAACATGTTCCCTTATTTAAACTGACTTGCCAGTAGTGAGAGTAAGACTCCATGCAGTTAATTCCTGAATCAAACATCTCCATCGTATGGCTCGCAGCAAAACCCCAGGGCTTCTGCCCTGACCTGGGCAGGAACTGACTCCAATCTTCAGGACACCAAAGCACAGGGGGATTTGGCAAGCTGTCCAGCAGTTGGGGCATGCTACTTGTGGAGTCTCAGGGGATCCCTGTTAAAAAGCAAGTTCTTTGGCCACAGCACAGCACCAAATCCCACAGTTTGACTGCCTGCTGAAGTATGACCTGATAGATTGGGTGTTTTGTTGTGGGAGAGAACCTGCCAGATTCATTCTGCAACTGCAAAATCATTCCTCACCCTTGCATTCCTGTGTGGGTAATCTGTCTGAAAGCTCATCATAAAACAACAGGGAATTCACAAGAAGTTAATAGACTGTGCCTTCCTTTCACATACTTCCCAGGGCTCTACCCAGGCTCACGGCGCCATTTAAAAGAAAAGAGTAAGCTGGGCTTGGCAAGGACCTGCTTCAAGTTGCTGTCAACCTCCTCCGAATATCAAAAGAAACCAAGTGACCAAGTTGCAACTCCCAGTACGATTCATTCCCAGGGCTGCTCACAGGCTGCTCACCTACGCACTGCCCCTAGATCACGACATCTCTTATGGTTGCAGGCCAGTCTCTACACTGAGAGACCAACAGTGTGTTGTCACCATTTATTTTCATAATCCTTTCTCCCTACATTAAAGTCTCTCTTCAGGTAGATTTGCTCTGCTGTATCTGCATGCAAAATTTATAAGCATACAATAATGTTCCTACTTCCCAAGCTGTCAAAAATGATAAAGCAGGACAAAAATTCCCCAGACAAAATCCCCATACTTTTAATGCATCATAGGGCCTCTGAAGCAGCCTAAGCTCTTTTTCCCACCATCTGTTTAGGTTCTGGTTAGGATTTACAATTTTTTCTCTCACATCTTAGAGATTCCTTTGCACCTGATTCATTTTTAAGTGACTGAACGATAAGAACAAGAGTAAACAAAATATATTTACGGTATGGCAGATTGCAGTTCACATCTGTTTTTCTGGGGCATGCAGCAATGTTTCATACAGTTGAAAAAAATAAGAGAAAATAAAACAAAACAAAACTAAACTAAACTAAAATAAAATAAATAAAACCAGACTGCTTTACATGGGTCCTCTGATTGTCCTCTTAGGTAGCATCTGGGACAGATGTAACTGCCCGGAGTAACGGAACTTAACTGAGAAATTTAGGTTTTGTTGTAGTTGACTTGGACTTCCTCATGAGTCAATGCAGAGACACAGGGACATTTCTCTGGGAGTTGCTTGAACTCTTCTCTTCTGAGAGGAAGACTTCAGTCTCTGTTAAATAATTCCTGGTGCCAGCTCTCCAGTGGAGTGGGTCAGACTGTGTAGTATGAATCCTATTACTGCCTGAACACAGAACACAATTTTTGCAGGAGAAATATTTTCACAGGAGGTCTTCCTATTGGCACCAGAGAAGAAATCTGTATATGAAGGAATGTATAAGAGGAAAGGGTCTTGAATGCTCAAGGAACATTTTCCTAACAAAATTTGGTACAGTGTCTGAAATTAGGAAGATCTGCATGGTACAACTTTTCAGATAAGTTTTGTTAGCCTGTAATCATTTTTCAGTTGCAATGTATTTTCTTATTATCCTTTTAAGCACTTTTAGGTTAAAAGTAATGTCATGAAAACTGGCGCATTTATTTCCAATGGATTTGTTTCCTCATTAATCTACTTTTTCAATAAATTATACTAATAGATGCAGTTTACAAACATTCTTTATAAACACCAGGGAATCCATATGGGATAGATGTTTCAAATGTTCAAAACGTGGAAAAGCTTGAGATTTGTGGTTTGTGCCCTGTTAAAAACATGAAAATCCACACAGGACAGAAACCATAACTGAGGAGTAGATTCTTTAATGTCTGTAAATGGTTGAGCTCACAGTAAGAGCCTTTTCCTAGAACAGACACAATGGTACAATAATTTTTCTCTTCTTGGCTATCTATTTCCATACAACCTGTACCTCTGAGATCTCTAATCTCTACCAAATTTGATTAAAACTAGCCAAGGTTTCAAAGGCCTTTAGGCAAATAGATGTAGCTGTACACAAATAGTAGCACGTCTGCATGTGCGCGCACACACACAAATGTCTGAGGAGCTTTAAAGGCCATCTGCACTGTTATACCCAAATATATATTTTGTACACAATAGTGAAGGGACAGAATTTTATAGTGCAAAAATTTAAGGAAAGTAGATCCAATAGCAGTGTCTAGAGAACTGCCCATTTGCTTTTCACATTGTTGAAAGTTGAGATAGTCTTTGGGTACTTGTCGACCTGTCAGCTGGTGTCTGTAACAGACATTTGTTTGTTCACACCACTTCAGCAGCTTGCACCACTAGCTGGACTAGTATAGAGTATCTGGTCATGTGAGAAGTAAGGTACTTTGTTTTATATAGTGCCACATTGGCATGAAATTGTTACATTACACTTCACAGTAAGCTGAGATGATAGAAACAAATATTTGTGTTGAAGCATTTGTAATAGAAGAAAAAAGAGGAGATGTATAATACATTAAAAGACAGTTAACCTTTTTATTATGGCTGGAAACTCAAAACATTAACTCCATGTCTGGATGTGCTAGAATTATTTGCTTACACCTTTTTGCTTAGGTCAGCAGCTGGTAAAGGTCCTTGGGTGAATTGGGTGAAAATTTATCTCTTCTTTTTGAAAGGCATGTATCGTTCATTCAACTGGTTCAGATTGGAGTGACAATCGAAGTACACTGTTATCGTTTTGGAAGAGGGAGTTCCTTAAATATTTGTACACAGTATGCTTCCCTGGATATGTATCACTGAACTGAGCAAGAGTGAACACAGCATATCAGGGAGTGCCGTCTGTCTCATTAAAGACTGTTTCAGTGGTATGGTAAACTTTTCCAGTGCCTCTTTATTACTGAAGAGCACACCATCTCCTTTTTTTCCCTTTTTTTTTGTTTGTTTGGTTGGTTGGTTGGGGTTTTTGAGTAAGATTTTCTTAACTTTCTCATCCTGTTCTGTAGTCTTGCTCTTGTAGGTCTTGATCTAACCAGTAAACATCCAAAAATAAAGGAAGATATTCTTCACTGAATTAAAATATATAGATATGAATGGAAGGAGTCCTAAAAGCTGAGTGAACAGGAGAAGATCTAAGTTAAAGGCAATCTGTTTCACAACTTATGCTAAAAGAGCTAGCCTTGAGCTCTGAGTCACAGATGAAGAAATCAGAAGAAGTTGTGGTGTATTAATCATACCTGTATTATTTCACATCAACACAAAATTTAGTTTGACATCTATGCAAAAAGCTGCAAATTACTTCCAAGGCAATTCTCTGGTCAATAACTTCACCCATGTAAGTTAGGAAAGAGATTTTTTTTTAGTAGGAACAAGGTCTACAGAATTGTGAAGAAACCTCTTTCATTCTCTTTCTTGTCATTGTTCTCTATTTTCTGTTATGTTTCCATATTTGCTTCCTCATGCTCCTGAATTTGTTCTGCAGCTACTCATGCTACTTAGTGGTGCCCAAGCCTTAGAAAGTTCTGGTGAGGCTTCAGACCAGCCATTGAATCTACCTCAGAAGCTTTAGCCCCATTTGGCCATTTATTACAAGTCTCCTTTAAGCTTTAACTTCAAGTATATCTACATCTACAATGCTGACGGCTCATTTGGATAAATCTAAATAGTTTTACATGTGTTGCTTTTCATAGTGGTAACACAGCATTTGGACCAGCTCAGGTTAAGGACTATTATTTGTTGTTGTTGCTATTTGCTACAAATTCTTGAAATTATCTATGCAAGCCTCCATTTTCAGTGGTTTTGTGTGCCAGAGGCTGTTGCAAGTACTCTCAGGGTTTTTTTGCACTTGATGACTTCAAGTGAAAGTTTGTGTGTTGGTATCCAACGTACATACTCCAAATATATTCAGTGCTTCCATCTGATTTTGATAGCGCTCATAGCTGACAGATAGCACCTGAGTTTCTCATCTAGTGATAAAGTCTATCAAAGGCCAGTAATTTAAATCTGAAAATGCTTTGTAAATATGCCTGGTGATGTCTAATGCCACAACAGATTATCGCTTCCTACAACCTCCCATTGACATGTTTGGTGCTAAAACGGTGAATTCAGCAAGTTCTGTGATGTATATTTGATATTACCCCTTTCTTGAGCTCTGCTTGATGGGTTACCTAGATCAACAAATTATTGTCTTCTAATGTTACTTCTGGACACATGGGATTCAAGGGTGCTTGTTTTGACTTGGAATGTTCCATAGGTCATTGCACCTTGTGTGGTTTGTTTGGATCTCAAATTGATATCATTGTGATTGGTCTGTTGGGAAGATGAAAAGTGCAGAGGTTTGGAATACTCTGGGATTTTCTTGCTGTCTGGAAAATTTCATGTTCATTGTGTATTTGCATTTTAGAAGGAAAAGGTTACTTATGAGAACATGGTAAAACACAAAGCATAATGCCAGAGTCCCTTGGATTTGGGCTGATATGTTCCTCTTCTAGGCTCCCCTGCTGCTTGTTCCGTTCTTTGGTTGTCGCATCTACTTTGGCATTAATGTCACCCATCACAAAGTATAAGTTGTGTTTTGGTATCCTGTCAATCACGCTTTTGAGGCAATTGTAGAATTTGTCCTAGTCACTGTGTTCCTCTGTCAGAAAACATCTCCGTATGATTGACGTCTTTAGGAACCTGGTTTGGAATCTGGCATATATGATGTGCTGGCTGATAGCTCTCCCATCGAAGAGTGATTTTTCCACAAAATCTGTCATGGTGAATGCTATCCAGTTTGCACTTCCTTGTCAAACAGATGGTTCAGCTTTTAGTGGGTTCAGACATGGGTTCCTACTCTTTATCTTTACCAAGGATCATGAAAGAGGAATGAAGAAGAGAAAACCAATGCCCTTTGTAGGGAGCTGTAAGCATGTGGAAGGAAAGGTACAAGAACACTTCTCTGAAAATCAGCAGGACAAACAACAATATCTGGATGTTTACACCACTTCAGAATTTCCTATGCCCATGAGTGCAAGCAGATAATCATACAGTAATTACATTAGACAGCCAGTCAGACTGGCCAGTGTGGTGTGTTTCCTCTCTTTCTGAGATACTACACTCCTGCAGAGCTCTGGAGGATGGTATGAGCCTCTCATCTGTGGACAGAATTGATAACTTTGGCAAAACAGAGAAATAAAAAGAACCACATAGACTCTGAAAACATCAGCATGATATGAAAATAATATGAGATTTGGATTGGGAAAATGCAAGTGATTGTGTTGTAGTTAATAATTATTTGAAACATATGACTCAATATGCAGGTAAAACCCAGAAAGTAGTAATACTGAAGAAAGCATGGAGTGGAAGGCATACTGCACTAAACACGAGTTTTTCATTGTTACAGTGCTGGAATAATGCTGAATACTACTTTAGATTGTCTATTTAAAGGCATCATTTTTCCAAAGGAACTTCTGTGAGTTCTCCTTGGAAAACTGAAGCCAATCCTGGCCAATTATCACTTAGCAAGAGAGACTCTACCAATTTGAAGGGAATTTGGAGGAGGAACACAACTGATGAGAGGATTGGATGGACTGAGGCATAGACATAAATATATAAACTGCTGCTTGATTAAGCAATGACTAAGGTCATAGCAAAGTGAAGGAAAAAAAGGGAATGGCATAACATTAATGTACGCATTTATATGGATATAGACATCAAGGAGGAAGCACTTCTTGGAGTGAGCCCAGAGAAGAGCCAATAAAGATGATCAGGGACTCGAGCACCTCACCTATGAGGACAGGTTGAGAGAGTTGGGGTTATGTAGCCTGCAGAAGAAATGCCTCCAAGGAGACTTTATAGCAGCCTTCCACAAGAAAGCTGGAGAGGGACTATTTACGAGGGCATGTTGTGATAGGATGAGAGGCAATGGCTTTCAACTGAAAGTAAATGTTGATTAGATATAAGGAATAAATTGCTTTCTGTGAGGGTGTTGAGACACTGGAACAGGTTGCCCAGAAAAGTTATGGATGCCCTCTTTCTGTAAGTGTTCAAGGCCAGACTGGATGGGGCTTTGAGCTGGTCTAGTGTGAGGTGTCCCTGCCGATGGCAGGGGGGTTGGAACCAGTTGACCTTTAAAGTCTCTTCCAGCCCAAACCATTCTGTGATTCTATGATTCTGTGATTTTGTAACTAACACTAATGGACACTATAAAGAAAATGTCTAACTGCAAAAATTCTGCTTTTGTTAAGATGTAAATATTTCTTCTAAGGGAAATAAAAAGGTCTTTAAAAACTGAAATGTGCCCAACACTGGCAAAAGTAAAGAATGGAAAATCTCATACTCACAGGGAGACAAACTGGATGATCTCCGGTCTCTTTTGTCTCTCACATTTCAGATTCTGGTACCAATGCATATTTAGTATTAGACTGTTTTAGTTTTCCATTCTCGTTGTGGTAATTTTTGGCCTGCTTCGCTTTCTGAGTAGGAACTCAAGTAATATATTCAGTATCGATGTAATATTCAACTAATCGTCTTCTTATGCCTTGAGCTGTTTCTTGAGATTACAAAATGCAGAGTGTCTTTAAAACTGTAAAAAAATTATATATATATATATGGAAGCCAGAAGTCGTAATATACTATCCATCTTCAATTTAATGTTAGCTGTGAAATATTTCTGGTTTTCCGCAGTAATATACTTTATATTTTTAAAATAAATATCACCGCCCCCAAAAAAACCAAGAAAAGCTGCTTGTCTGAAAAATAGACTAGTTTATTTTGGAAGATATGGAAAAATCTATAAATTTAATGTCCATTATACTCTCGTCAGCTGGCAAAAACAAACATGATACAGTTTTGGCATTATTTTTGACAATACTAATATAATTGACTAGGGGACAGGGTAATCTAATGGCAACAGCTTTGGCACATTACAGCGAAGCCAAAAAAATTGGAGCAGTTAGTTAATATCCTCAACCTAACCTTCCTATAAGCGCATTAGCTCCAGAACCTCTGTCACTCATGAAAGATATTCAGGGAGAATTTTATTGCAAGAGGATGAACATGAGGGTGAGCAAGATGCTGGTCCGTGGCTCAGCAAAGCCACACTCTGCTCCCTTTATTGCTCATGACCTCGTCCACAAACACAGGGATATTGCACTGCCGGTGGTTTATATCTCCAACCTCTGAATGGTTCATAATAATTCTTCCTTTCCTCCACCCTGAAATACTATCTCTGCTCTTCTCCCGAGCAAAAACCATGTTCACAAATGCACCCCCCAAACCTGCCAGCAGTTGGATCAAATCCGCTGGCTGGCAATTAGCATGTTCTGTTGGGGACACAGCAGCGCTGGCTCTGTCTGCGGGTGCTGTGATGTGCCTGCCAGCAGCCAGTGTTGTGGGAAGGCGTGAAAGCATCACAGCCACCACCGCTCCTGCCTCACCAGTTAGAGGGTACCCTGCAGATTCTGAATTGAGGAGCCTTATGATTTTCCTGGAAAAAAAAATTAATTAAAAAATCTGTTCTCCTAATGTAAGGGTTTGATTTCACTGGAGGTGGCAATAAGGACAGTTAAAAGGAGAGAGGAAAATGTATGCTCTGCAGTTTGTGTGTTTCTTTTAGATGCTGTCTCTGACAGCTGAAAAGGATTTGAACGGAATTAGCAAAATTTTAGAATGAACCACTTTTTCCTCAAGTCTAACACTTATATATTACTTACGGTGACTTGAAATATCCTGTTTCACATCTGTTTGGGCGAACACTGATGTTGATGTCTGTTGAGTTTGCTATATTTCATTTTAAATGAAAAAGTACCAAGTCCTGTAGCCTTGAGGTCCCCTTTGAGGGAACAGAAATACTCATTTTCTGATTATCTGCTAGAACAACCCCAATCAGCAACAATTCTCACCTTCAGATTCACTCTCCAGCCTCTAGCTAAGCAAAATGCTGGTGTCCCTTTAAACTAGGCACCTTATCTTCCTACTTTCCAGGTGGTTTTGCCACCATGTCTAAAGGGAGGAGAGGACGTGCTTGACTAAAGCTCAAATTAATAAACAAAATAAGCTTTATGACTAAGTTGAATGAAATATAGTGATATTTTGTGTCTTGGTCATAATCCTTTTAGCTGACCTGGTACGATCATGAAGAGCTGCTTGAAACAAGGCCTGGGACGTTAATATTTCTAACATAAGTGACGTTAATTGAATTCTATATTGTGTATTAAAAATAAGGGACTGTTAATGTAGTTCGAAGGATTTGTGCATTACTAGGAATGCCATTATATGTGTAAACTACATGCAGCATGTTTTTTTATTGCTGTTTCCAAATTGACTTTAGGTGAAAGCACAGCTGGGTGCTTAACACAGTGGTGCGGAGGAAGCAAGCATTTAAATATTCAGCTCCCACTTTTTGAAAATTGCACTGCAATTTGGAAAGTGCATTCTCTCTTAGGAAAATTAGGCCTTAAAGTCCTCCTGCAGATGACTGACAGCACCAGCTCTCCAACAGTCTTCCATTCCTCTGATCACTGGTTTAATTCTCCATTTAGATGGCATGACTAAATTTCATATTGTCTGCTCAAACAGCAAGGAAAAGTACTGTCTGTAATGTCTTTGTAGAGAGATTAAGAAGAAAAAAAAAAAGCCAATACAAAAAACCCCAAACATCAAAACAACAACAATTTTTGCATTAGAGACCTTTTCTTCCAAGGCCACCCTTGTAAATAAAGGCCTGAACCTCCACTCACTGATGTCACTCACAGTGGCCAAAGGATCAAACTATAAAAAGTCTTGCCTCTTGAAAAATGACATGCAGAGTGTGATGCTGGAATTTGATCTGTTTTAACAGGGATACCAGCTTCCTCAGCTATTGTCTTACAATAGGCTCAGATTAAATAACTCTTGCTTATAATAACTTAGTTAACTAAGTTTAGTGATCAGCTAAGGTTGTAATCACCATCAAAGAAGCAACTCCCTTTCCCACTTCTCCTGACTGGACATCTGTATGTCTTATGCCACCTTTGTCTTCCTGTTGGTGCAAGAAATCACACAGTTTCACATAGAAACATGATGCACATTCAAGTTAACTAGGAAAATAAGGTTGAGTTTCTAATCAGAGAAGCTTCATGATCCAGTTCATGTTGTGGCTACAAAAAGCCATCAATGCAGGTACAAGGGAGGGTGCATGACCATGCAGCTAAGTTTGGAAGGAAGTGCAGCCACTTCCTCTAGTAGAAGTTTGACTTCAGACTGGCTTCATCTGATCATGAAGCCACTCTTTAATGGTGCAATTTCATGTCCTGCTGGCTGTGATCTAACTGCAGAAAGGACGGTACAGTTCTCTTTTCCTTTCCTTCCACTTCCAAAGTCCCTGGTCCATTGAGTGATCATGTGGCGACCTGGATCAGCTTGCAGAACTACTGGAAGACTAATTAACAGACCGCGATTAGACCACTACACAGCTGCACAGCCCTGGGAGGAGGCAGAGGGAAGAGAAGCATGTAATGGGATTAAGTTGCAAATGAGCTGATCTGCAGTATCTGCACTTAAAACAAATTCAGAGCAGAGTGGAATCACACTCTTGAAAAGCAAATGTAAGCTCAAGTAGTTTCTGCATGGGATGACAGATACCCAAAATATGTCTTTTGGGGGTTCACCTCATCCCTGTCTAGATAATCTCGGTGCATTTCTTGAGTCAAGGTAGCACCTTTACCTTAAGGAATGTGAGACTCTCTCACCATCTGATCAGCAGAGTTTTGTGCTGGATAGAGTGAGGTGTACGTGGAGCCACCTACTTGATTTTCAGATGTATCTGATCCTCCAACACGTTAAATTATATTTATGCCCACGTTAAGACCACTTTATGAGTGCTTATGGGCCCCAGAGGAAAACAGATTTCCACTTTCCAGCTATGTTTCTCTACTGATGTCCAGATTTCGTTTTGGTTTTTTACTCACTTCTATATTATTTTTAATTGGCTGATGAATTCAGTGGTATTTGAAAAGTCTCACATGTCTCTCATTCTCTACTAGAAGGGAGTCATAATTTATTTTCTTATGAAAGGAACCTGTATAGGGATTCTTATCAATAATGGTTTCTGAAATAAAGAAGGGTGACAAAGTTCAGCTGAAGAGGGATCCTTTATTGATAGAGATAGCAAGCAGAGAACACCAAAGTCTCAATAAATAAATGCCCAGTAATTGACTTAGAGGAAAAAAGAAAAAAGAAGGAAAAAAAAAAGGCAGCCTTCTAACACGCCATATCATTAGCAATGCAAAACCATTCCTCACTGCTGTTGTTACTGAGTTTTTTTGTTATTCTGCTCCTCCTTCCCAGTTCTAATTCAACCTTTATTATTTTGCAAGATTTTGCCAACAGAAAAAGCCTCCATACATCAAAGTAAGTATAGAGTGGCTGGGACAAGGTTCTGTCAAGGGAGAGAATGGGACACTCAGCATTAGGAGGAAGCACCGCGCACTTAAAGATGAACAGTTTTATTTTAATCCTTTCATCTACTTTGTTATCTTCTTTTTGTTTCAGCTGCCATAAACACTTGCTGTGGAGCCAATGTTCAGTACTGAAAGGGGTTTTTTATATTTTTTTATTTTTTATTCCTCTCATTTCCATTGAAACATGACACTCAAATTGGAGATAGGAGCAGAGATCAACAAACCCTGTCAGCTCTTGTCAACCCAGGTGTAACAGTGTGATCTTCTTAAATTGCTGCTAATCTGCCAAAGATCTCTTTATCTGCAGTCTCCATCATGCTGTTTGCTCACATTTGGTTAACACTTTAAATTTCCCTTTTGGAGGTGTCACTGTTTGCCATTTAGCAACTAAGAAGAACTGTGAGAGCAGCTTAAAGCACATGGATTTGGGAAGCTAGAAAAGCTGATTAGCTATTCAGGGAGAATAATCTTATTGAAAGTAGTAAGAGCTGTATAAAGAATGCTTTTCCCTTTCCTTGTAACAATCTTCTAATTATGTTGTCAAGCTTGCTGTCGTGTTCTCCCCCTGTGCCATTAAGAAACCGTTTTCTAAGTTAAGAAAGAGATTTCCAGATCGTGATGATGTTTGCTGATTTTTTTTTATTATTGTTTAAAGAATCTGTGTGTATTAAACCAAACATTAAAAAATGATTCATGTTCAGCATAATTATCTCAGATGAGGCACCCAAGGCTGTGGTGGTGGCAAGAGAGGCAAGGGGGTGCTAAGCAGCCAGGGGTTATTCTTCCATATTAGTGCCAGGGGATTTCAACTCCATGATTGAGATCTGAGTCTAGTAGGAAACCTTGTGACTAAAATATAGTCACCAACTGACAGTTGCTCAAGGGGTCAGAAGCAAGGCTAACAGATATCTGCAGCTGCAGATTTCTGAGAAAAACCCAACAACATTTGTTGGATGGACAAGACCAATTGAGCTCTAATCTACGCTTTTATTTTTTTGTTGTCCATATTTTCATGAGCATGACAAGAGTCTAACTTTTAAATATTCCCTCCAAGTTGTATTCCTGGTAATTTAGTAGCACAACATGGATCTGTTCACTTGTATAAGTATAACCAACAGCATGTTGGTGGACATACAGTATCACATAATTCACACAAAATGCACTAATGGCCAAACAAAACCCAGACCTGCTTAATAGTCTTCTTGTTTCTGTAAGTGGCATAAATTTCACCTATTCAATAGTTTTGACTTTAATGTTTTACTACTAGAGGTGCATCCATTTGGCAAACATAATATTAGTGTTCATTCATTCACTTTTGCTGTTGAGTGTCCAAATGAAAATTGAACATCATTTTAATAGCTGGTAGGATTAGGAGATGGATCAAGTAATTCAAACCATAACACAGTTTAGGGAAAATATGCAGAATAACATCTTAATCAAAATGACTAACTATGGTAGTAGTTCTGCCTTTATACAATATGTTTTGTTATTGAGACATGGTGATTTGTTACGGTTTATGACTAAAGGTGTGTAGAAATTGTTGCTGAGAAAATACGGTGCACTGCCTAAGTTCTTCCTTTAAAAGTATAATGGCATGCCATTGTACATTTAAATTTTCCGGATGTTTCGCAGAGTCAGGTTTTTTCCTCCCCCATTTGCCATTGCGTGACTCCACTTTATTCAGCAAAATCACTTTCGATTTCAACAGCAAAAGAAAAAAATTTGGCAAGTAAATTTTCCATATGAAAAATGCTTGTTACCTGAGTGAAGACAATTCTGCTTGACTGATGCAACTCACCAAAGTCTGCCCATTTTTATTTTATGATAGAACAACAGCAATTTTAGAAGTGATTTTTTAAAAAAATCACCTCATGTTTTTTACCATGTCACATACAAAACTATTATCCCAATTAGGTATACAATTGGCCAACTGCAAACTACTTATATCCTTCTCATAACATAAATCAACTATATATTTCTATATTTATAGTTTCTATAAAACTGTATTTCTTTGTTTAGCAACAAATCCTCCTGAAAACTAGGAAGGCTGCCAGAAATTACAAAGATTTCTAATCTATTTTATTTACACTTCACCTAAATTTTCAGTAAATACTTATGTACACTGTTATGGAGTTAACTGATCTGTATTTTCAGATTTTTTGCCCATTGAGACAGAATTCACTTTTCTTTCCTGAATTCACTTTTATTCTGAGTGCCATTGATGACTTGTACAAGACAGCCAAGGGATCAAGCCCAGCCAACATGGGCTTAGGAAAGGAAGGTCCTGCCTAACCAATCTGATCTCATTCTACGACTGGGTGACCCACCTGGTAGATGAGGTGAAGGATGTGGATGTGGTCTGCTTAGACTTCAGCAAAGCATTTGACACAGTCTCCCACAGCATCCTCATGGAAAAGCTGGCAGCCCATGGCTTGGACAGGTGCAGCCTTGGCTGGGTTAGAAACTGGCTGGACGACCGGGCGCAGAGAGTGGTTGTGAATGGTGCGGCATCCAGGTGGTGTCCAGTGACCAGTGGTGTCCCCCAGGGATCAGTACTGGGCCCAGCTCTATTCAACATCTTTATTGATGACCTGGATGAGGGGATCGAGTCTACTGTTAGTAAATTCATGGATGACACCAAGTTGGGGGGGAGCATCAATCTGCAGGAAGGTAGGAAGATGTTGCAGAGGGATCTGGACAGGCTGGGTCATTGGGCTGAGGCTAATGGTATGAGATTCAACAAGGTCAAGTGCAGGGTCCTGCACTTTGGCCACAACAACCCCCTGTATCGCTACAGACTGGGGGATGAGTGGCTGGAGAGCGGCCCGGCAGAGAGGGACCAGGCAGTGCCAGTTGGCAGGGGCTGAACATGAGCCAGCTGTGCCCAGGGGGCACGGAAGGCCAACGGCATCTTAGCCTGTATCAGGAATAGTGTGGCCAGCAGGACTAGGGATGGAATTCTGCCCCTGTACTCGGCACTGGGGAGGCCACACCTCGAGCACTGGGTGCAGTTCTGGGTCTCTCACTTCAAGAAGGACGTTTAGGTGCTGGAGCGGGTCCAGAGGAGAGTGACCAGACTGGTGAATGGACTGGAGGGGAAATCTTATGAGGAGAGGCTGAGGGAGCTGGGGTTGTTTAGCCTGGAGAAGAGGAGACTCAGAGGGGACCTTATCACTCTCTACAACTCCCTGAAGAGAAGTTGTAGTCGGGTAGGGGCCGGGCTCTTCTCCCAGGCCACTAGTGACAGGATGAGAGGGCATGGCCTGAAGCTGCGTCAGGGGAGGTTTAGGTCGGATATTCGGAAGCACTTCCTCATGGAAAGGGGGATAAAACACTGGAATGGGCTGCCCAGGGGGGTGGTGGAGTCGCCATCCCTGGAGGTGTTTAAGGCCAGATTGGATATGGCACTTAGTGACGTGGTCTAGTTGATGTGGTGGTTTTAGGTCATAGGCTGGACTTGATGATCTCAGAGGTCTATTCCAGTCTCAATAATTCTTTGATTCTGTGATTCATACGGACACATCCTATACACTGTATCAGCAAGGACAGTATGTACTAGTGTGAAACCAATCATAGCCGCGCTCAATCAGATAACAAAGCTAACACTAATACCTAACACAGAATTTGCTTGTAGGAGTGAAAAGCTAGATGCGCATCAAGGACTTGACAAGTACGAAGAAGCTGATATATATTTCATATATACATATATATATATATTTATTCTACTGCATAGATCTAAGCTTTGCTCTCATAAAGTAGGCATTTACAGTGGGAATTACTGTCTCCTAATTGAGACTTTCCATTCTTTTGATCTTCTGAGGCACTATAATTACAATGGAAACCACTTGCCAAAAGTAATTGCTGTTTTCAGACCCAGTGTCATTCTAGAGAGTATGAATTTTATGTAGATTTTTTGATCAGGATTGTATTTGACAAGACCCTCAATACGCCAGCTCTGCCACATACTCTTCCAGTATATGACCTCCACATCCATGAGGCCCGTATTTGCTATTCAGGGTATGTTCTGTCAGAGCATGTTTGTGATCTGTACTGATCTCAAATCTCCCATACTCACATAGGACTGATGTCAGTGTTCTGCTCTTCTTTTCAATGGCGGAAGTCAATATTCTTTCCATACAAAGCATCTCCATTACTTTACTTGCCATCAATGCCTAAGATAAGGAATTACATCAGGTTCTGAACTGCTGTTTAAGTCTTGTGAAAATCAGTGAAAGGAATGTCTCGTGACCTGTTTGTAAGTGATAGCTGGAGGGTAGGTAATTTGGGAAATACTGCAGATTGCCTGTGCAACTTTTGTGGTCTTTTGGCCATTTTACCTGCTGGTGTGTTCAGGAACACTTTGCAAAAGGATCCCCAGGGGAAGTGGTCATACAATTTCAGCAGACATACAATTTCACCTTAGAAGGTATGGGAAGCATCTTTGAAGCTGATAGATACATTGGATGTCTTCCATTCAGAGTAAGAGAAATAATTGTGTTCTTTCTTGAAGTTGTAACAAAAGGAGATCATATTTAATAGTCACTCCCTTTCAAAACTTTTCTGCAGTAAACATGCCACCATACAAACACATACTTTCTACTTCCTACTTCACCTTTTATTTGTTTCATCTTGCCTCCTGCCTCAGCACTGCTATTGAGAGCTCATCCTGCAGAGGAAGATGCAAGCTTTTTCTGATCATTCTAATATTCTGATCATTCACAAGCTGTATCATTCTTGACCCAGAGTATATAATTAATTTTGATTATTCACAATTTATGCACAGCTCCAATGAATCATAACTTTTATACATAACCTTGGTTTCTCACAATTATTGCACTCCAAGTCCCCAAGATGCAGGAGGATGCAGTCTCTGATTTGAAGAGCTTACTTTCTAATTTGATCCAAGACAGAGGTGAGCGTGAATGAGGAAAGAAAGAGAGAAAGAAAGAATAATGGGATCCTACTCATTACGTAGGTTAGTAATGTCACAGCTTGATGATTCTGAATAATTTTCAAGTATCCCTTTTATAAATGAATAAATAATGACTGGTGTCATTATAGAGCTGTTCCACCGCTATTTTTTGGCTGAGTTTCTTAAGTATCACTTGCAGAAGTGGGCCTTGAAGAGGAAAGGGACAGAAGAGAGAAGAAAAACAGAAGATATCATATTCCCACATGCATGAAATAACACAGATAAAGGGTATAGAGTAGAGTCTTCCTAAGGACATGTCTGTGGACTACATGCTTCAACTTACCTGGCAGACCAACAATGGAAGTTGATAGTCCAAAGTGCCAGAAGACAGGAACAGGGAACTGGGGGACAGATGAAGGTTAAAAAAGAGGGCCATTATGCACTTATTGCTGCACTCAAACCTGGTACATATGAATGAAGCCCAGATAAAATCACAAAAAGACGAAGACTAGATGGAAGCTAGAATTTCACAGAATCACAGAGTTGCTATAGCTGGAAAAGACCTTTAAGATCAAGTCCAGTCATTATCTAACTCTACCAGGACCACTGCCACACCATGTCCTTAAGCACCTTATCTAGACAGCTTTTAAATACATCCAGGGATGGTGATTCAGCCACTTCCCTGGGCAACCTGTTCCAGTGTTTGATAGCCCTTTCAGTATAGAAGATTTTTCCTAATGTCTAACCCAAATCTCCCCTGGAGTAAGTTGATGCCATTTCATCTTGCACTGTCAGTTGTGACTTGTGAGAAGAGACCAACACCCACCTCCCTACAACCTCCTTTCAGGTATTCGTAGAGAGTAATAAGGTCTCTCTTCAGCTTCCTTTTCTTCAGACTAAACAATCCCAGTTCCCTCAGCCACTCCTCACAAGACTAATTCTCAAAACCTTTCACCAGCTTTGTTACCCTTCTCTGGACCTGCTCCAGCACCTCTGGAGTTAACCTCATATCAGATTACTGCTAAAGGTTGAGCTGAGGGCTTAGAACAACATTCTTTGTGCATATGTGCTTGTGGACAATGTTACTACCAACCTTAACTACAGAGAAGACTAATTTCAACTGTAGTCGTCTAGAAGTCAAGTGTCCAACCTAAACTCTGAAGATAAGCATTAGCACTCCCAGAACAATATATATACATTCTTGCAAGTAGGTTGCAGTCATCAAGAGCAGAACTTAACAATGCATTGGAAGAGCCCTCTGTTTCTGCAGGATAAGCTACTTAAACTTGCATGTGCAAGTAATTGCTTTCATTCTTATATTGTCTGAATTTTTTCCATAATATGCAGAGGAACATAAGGAAGTATGCTGTCTGTCAGATTTTAGGGGCTTGAGGGGTTTTTTTACTAGATAACACTATGCAGACTCCAGTCAAGTTGTGTTTACTTTATACACAGCTGCTAAATATCTCTCCCTGTTTCTTGTGATTACAAAGAGAAAATATCAGTTAAAAGAAAGCTAAGATCAATAACCTTACTTTTTTGAGATAAAATACTTTGTGAAATAATTTGCAGCAAAAACTGTGACTGCAGTTAGACAGATACCTGGTTATTAATATTCCATTACAAACTAACTTCAGAAGAGGCCCCAGGAGGTACTGCAGCTACTTCCACTAAAAAAAAATAATAACTCTGCAAATGAGATATCTTCTACTTTGAAGACCCAGCCAACGTCTGCATTTTGCATCAGTATTTCCTAAAGGTTATGTCACTCTGAGAAATCAGCAGAACATTTACTACTCAGCTGGTTGTTCCCACAGACCTGTTTTCCTCCAGGAGTTCAGTGCACCAACCACTGCCTTCATCCTGAGTTCAGCTTCCTGTTCTGTAGGGTTATTTAAAAATGGTAAGTCTTAGCAGAGATAAGAGGAGGAGGGGACAAAAGGAAAGGTAGCCTTCACAGTGTCCAATAGCTCTCTGCTGGACTGCTCTTACCAAATAAATGTGGCTTCAAGCAAAGTCTAAATGGAAATGTCAGAGGGTAGGAAAGTTCCTGTTCTTGTACTTGGCAAGGAACGTTGTAGGGTGTTGTAGGGAGGCAATGCACCAAACTGGAGTTTAGTCTTTGTTGCTAAGGTGAACCAAAATCCCTTCAAACTTAGAGGACTCCAGCAGAGGTGCATCACCAAGGAGCTGGGTCTAGTCTGCTCCAGCTAGAGTGTGCAGCCCTGGAGCACTGTCTTTTCTGGTGTTTGCTTTTAATTTTTGTGTTGAAGAGCAATCAAATGCATACTTCAGCCTGAGCATCTTCATGTTACCTACTGATGTTCCCTTTGCAGAATGTCCATACTTTGTTTGCTTTCTTTTGTGTCTCATCTCCTTGGCTGGACCACCCTGCTACAACAAGTTAAAGTTCTAGCACCAATTCATTACAGGGTACATAAATACAAATGGGGTGATGAACTCAGCAGAGCAGGTGCAATATGCTTTGGGAGATTATGGTCAGAAAAGCTTAGGAACCATCCACTGCAGTATGCCTTCATATAGTGGAAGTTCACCATTTAGGAGCACAGAGCTCTATTCTGAATTCCCATTAGGAATATAGTACTATTAATAAGCACTTCATGAATGAGCTGTAATTAAATAATTAACTAGTTTACATGAAGGATATAAATTCTCTACTTGATAAAAAAAAACAAACAAACAAAACCAAGTCTCTTCATTTTTCTTAACTGTCTAGTTCCACTGTTCAAAATTAGAGCTATAAAGACATGTTTCCTTGTGGCTCTCCCAGCTCTCTCGCCAGCACTGATATTTGGCTACTGTGAATCAACTCCAGATTCCAAGTATGGAAGTTGTAGTGGAGATGCAACCTATGTTGCAGAGTCTACTTCATCTGACAAATACTTTGCTCACCCAAAGTAATCTCTAGGGGTTTTTTACTATGTCCTCCCCTGTAGACTTTTGCATTGCAGACACCCACAGGGAGGTTTCTGATTATGAATTCAAATGCCTCTCATAAATTCCAAAAATTACCTCCAGCTTTTCTTATAGAGTAGCTGCTGCAGGTAGATAGTCTACCTGCACAAGTTGCTTCTCCTATTACTTCTTAGTCTCTGTCAAACAGCAAAATGCTCTTCCTGATGTCATGACATCAGCTGGTGAAAGGAGTTTTGCCTATTTCAACATTATGAAAAAATGTCTTCATGCTTTGGTTTTCTAGTAGAAGTAGGACTGAATTTTACTTTTCTGTGTAAACATGAA
>WEIS01040720.1:0-11738 GCA_013389965.1 Todus mexicanus
GGAGGAAAAGGAGAGGAGAGGGGCATCTGTAGGAGAAGATATTTGTACTCCAAGCAATCGCTATGCATTGGAGCCCTGCTTTCTAGGAGAGGCCGAACATTGCTTGCTATGGGAAGTACTGATTAAATTAGTGTTTTTTCTTTGCTTTACTCATGCAGCGTTGCTTTCTTTTTCCTATTAAACTGCCTTTGTCATAACCCACAGGCTGTTTCTATCTTATTCTCTTTCCCCTTGTCATGTTGAGGGAGATGTGTGTGGGGGAAGTGAGAGCAACTTGGTGGGTACCTGGTGCTCAGCCAAAGTTAATCCACCACAGCCAGTTTATAATTTAAAAAATGATGGAGAAATTGTAAATAGAGGAATAAATACGTTAACATATATCTCGATTTTTGTAAAGTCAATCAAATTGGGATAGGCCATCAAAGAAATGCAAGCATAATAGGCAGATGTAACTAGTAATTGTAATCTGGAACATACGAAACAATCTCTGTACTCAGTCCCATACAATCTCGGTAGGAATACTACTTCCAGTTTTGGGCACCATATTCCTAGAAGTATTTGGGTAACTGCTAATAACCTGTACATAGTTAAAAGAAGAATTAAGCATTAAATGTTTGGCCTACAACATCAAACCCTGAATGAATTAGTATGGCAGTTCAAAAAGAGAAGCAACAAGTGCAGGAGTGAAGGCAGAAAGCAGGTGCATATGCATAAAAAGGCATCTATAAGGGAGAATATAATCATTTTCCATTCTTTATTCCAGCCACCACAGGTCAAGAAGTAGTGAATTTTTATTGCACTGAGAAAAAAATAGACAGTAGGAAAGAAAAAAAAATAATTCTAAGCACTGGAATGGGTTATTATAGGAGTTTAGGAACCTTAATCATTAGAACTCTTTAACTGAAGGGCAGACAAATGTGTCAGTAGTAACTACCTCTACTTGATGGAATACCTTATCTTTTGGAATCTCTTCTAAACTTATGGTTTTATGAAGTACACTGGTCTTTTACAGAGTGTCAGCTTATATTTCTCTGAATACCCATAGGAAGCTTAAACCTGATTTTGCATTACTAAATTGCTTTTTGTCTGTGCTGTTTTTTTAACTTACACTCTCAGCTCCTGGCATGTTATAATGTAGCTTAGCAAATCCAAAGTATCCTGGGAATCAAACTGAAACGGGGTTTGTTTGTTATTTTTTTAACTTCCTTTAAGGTTCTGCTGATTTACTGTAGTGTAACATACCTGAAAAACTGTTATATGTATCTTTACTTCCCAAAAGTTTTTAAAAACCTGATCAAATGCAGTGCAAAATAACTAGTGAGATTTCAGCAGTATACACTTTACTAAAACATGAAGAAAAAAAGTGATTAAATGGTTGTTCAGAACTGATGTAGACAATTCTTCCTACGGACTGCTTACGAACATTATTCTCCCCGCTCCCCCCCCCCCTTAATTATATATTTAAATATTAGTATTTAGAATTGATAAAATAAATTTATTTGTGATTTTTTTTCCAAAGATTCCTGCCTGTCACTTCTTGCTTATCAAAGCAGCTCTCATGTTTTTGAATGGTTTCTAATTTTCTCATGAAAAAAAAAAAGTTGTCCTCTAATGTAAGAATATTTTTGTCCCTTTACTACAAGGAAAACAACAGACCACCTGACATTTGATTATTCCTTCATGAATGGAAGAATTTAGAATCCTTTTGGTGACAGATATTTTTGAAGCAGAAATACTTAGCAGAAAGCAGATGGTTTCAGCCTAAACCAAGAATTTCCACTTTTCTTTGTGAGACTAGGTAATAATGATGAAAACTAGCATTACTCACTTCATTTTTTGACAAAAACCTGTATCTTTGGGGCTTGGGAGCTGTTTTTTGTTGGTGGTTGGTTGGTTTTTTGCTTGGTCGGTTAGTTTTTGTTTGTTTTGTTTTGTTTTGTTTGTTTGTTTGTCCATTTTGCGAGGGGCAGGGAGGAGGGTGTTTGGCTTTGTGTGTTTGGTTGGTTGATTTTTTTCCCAACATGGGATTAAACAGATCTTGAAACTTTCATTAGTTTCTAGGGAAATAAAATTATTGTTGTTTTGTCAGAACTACTTTCTGCTGTTATTTTTACAGTAATTTCCAAGAGGTTCATTGAAAATTGTTTTGAATACATATAATCCTATTTGAGGTTTAAAAGCATTCTCCATCATTCTGATGGAGATATATCTGCCGACCCATGAGCTCATGACTGGAAAACATCTTTTGTTACAGCTGTTGAAATAAGCAATACAGCTTTCTTGACATGATTACTTATACAAAACGGGAAATGCAGCTATCTATTGACTCAGTAATCTTTTTTCCCCATGTCTTCTTCTGTCTTCACAATTCTTTGGCCTCTAGCCCTAGTGTAGTTTCACTACCTACATGGTTGATAGCTATAGAATGCCAGAGAAGAAAAAATAAAAAAAAAAAAGAGAAAGCTTTCTGCCCTACTTTATGTTCTAGTACTGTCAGTAACTCTTACAAAAGAAGCATCTTGCAGTCTGCACATAGGTCTTGTAAAGGAAAAAAATTGAGTTAACCTTTAAATATTGTAGGTAGTTGCTGCCTTCTGCTTCAACAAAACATTCTGAAGGAAACTTCCTTATAAATGGTTCTTGAAAGTCACACAGGATAATGTGTCTCTCAACAAGACAGAATAAAGATGTAGGAGTACTGAAAATGTTCTACTCTGAAACTATTACGAAATCTTCTGCACAGATGGACTAAGAGTTTAATTACAGCAACCTCTGAGTGTCATAGATATCACTGTTCCCTCAGAGTTGGAGACACAGCAACAAAAACATTCATCAGGAGTTAGTTTGACAAATTTGTATCTGTTATGATTGCAACCAGATGCTATTTCTTCTGTTACCCAAACATCGAAAACTGTTGCAATATCCCTGTTAGAGTAGGGGTATCTATTTTTAGATGTCTAATGGTATATTTCAAATACAGCAGCAGAAAATGTCAACATGCAAAGGTCTAGTTAATAATATAATTTATTTTAAATGATACTCTGAATACTTGGGTTTGACACGTAGATGGAGACAACATGCACACCACTGAATTCTGTTTTGAGAATCCCCACTGTTGAGGTGGTGCATCTCAACTGAAGAGCTCTTCTGCAACAGTGTTCAAGTAGCAGTCCAGTAATAGTTTATGGCCTACAAACAGAATTGTAGTATATTGCCATGTATTTTTCTGATAAAGGGCAAAACGCTCTGTCAAAACTGGAATGAATCTTACAACCGGCTGAACATGAGCCNTCTATTCTATTCTAAATATGAATACATACGGCATCATATACCTTTTAATTTCATTTTTTCCCTACTACACATGAAACCTCTCTATGCTTGCTATTAAAAAAACCCAACTAAAATAAATGGAAACTAATGACATTGCTCATAATGAGAAATATTTTTGTGAAAGCCATAGGTAGTGAATAATAACCTAAGTAGGCAGCACTGTGCCACAGTGGAGCAAAACAATAACTGTTGTGAAGAAAAGCACTCAATAAAGTAAATATCATTCTACAGCATTTATGGAATAGTACATGTGTAATGTCACAGCAGGTGGCATTTTAATTATCCTCAAAATAATATACAACATACACCATCTCATGGCTTAATCATATGACCATACTTATTTGTAGGTCTTGATTATATATGTGTGGGTCTGACTTGTATTACAAGACTCAGTGGGGATTTGCACCTCCCTTCAGCTTCGGCAGTATCTTGCAACAATTAGGAATTGTTTAAATGGGTGGATGCAGACAAGCTGAATTTATTCCAGTAGTGCTAGTGCTTAGAGGTGGCTGGATGTGAGACAGCTGTAGTGGGGAAGCCAGTTTCTCTGATGTAGCATTGTATACCCTAGCTAGTATACTCTACTATACAGGAACAGTTCCTGTCAGAAATGTTCACCAACCATCAGCATTTTAATTTGCTCACAAGATGACTTAGAATCAGGATGAAATGATCCGTTTCTGAGGAAAATACAAGGACAGTAACATTTTCAGAATGCTGATGAAAATCCAAATTACATTGGTTAGTTTATGGTATTCATGATAATGTGAACTGAGCAAAAGGAAGACAAAGTTCCTACTGTAGTTTTTACTTGAGCTCTTGGCAAATTCCTTAATCCAGAAAAAAACCACTGACATTTATATGTAAATATAACAAAAAGCTGATTTTGTTGCTGAACAGAAGCGAGACTGATTAAGTGCTTCATGTTCAGCATGTAAGCTTGTGCAAAGACTATTCTGCACTTCTCAGTCACCTTATTTTTAAATGCAGATGTTTTGTAAAATTCATAATTTTAAGGCTTTGGTGTTTTCATTTTTCTATCCCATTTAAAAGGATCATAGTGAAAGGATTTGACATAATTATTACATCTCCCTTGTGTGTTATGGATAGGACTTTTATAGCCAGGTGCTTCTTGTAACCACTTCTAATCATTCATTTCTAAAAAGGCAATTATAAATTCCGTATCCATGGTAAACATTTAACCTCTTATGTCAGCAGGGCCTAGCCTGTTGTCCTAAAGAGATTTTAAATGTGAAGTAGAGATAGATTGAATTAAATGTTTCAGCTCCCTAGAAATCATATGAGCATTCTACCAACATCAGTCTATTCAGAACACTATTTCCACTCTTCTGCCTTAAATAGCTTCAGTCCAGGATGTGTATAGGGAGGGGAAGAATTGCTTTAACAAATTTCACTACCAACTATTCCTCAAATGGTACAGAGTGACATTGCTAGTGAATAGAAGGTGCTGACTGTTATCTGTGGTTAATAACACCTCTCACTAGCTCCCATTCAGCTGCCAGTTAGCACAAAGCCATGTCTGCATGACTTTTAAAGGGTCTGCATTAATACACCCAGCCAATCAATGGTTTCTGCCCCTTCCACAAGGACACTGGTCTGTTACCATTACTAGATGCTGTCAACAGAAAATGACACGGGAGTCACAAAAGGTAAAATGGTGTCAATTTAATCAGAGAGCAGACAAAAGGCAAACAATGCTGCCCTGGAAAAGAGTATAGCAAGGAGACTCAGAGGTTGGCGTAAGCCACAGTCGGCAGGTCCCAGTGAAACCAGATTGAAATTCAATGATACAAAATACAGCAATGTGACACAGAGGATGAGAGCTGTTGTTTCCATTCAATTAAAATCAGTGACTGCTGCTGGCATAAAATAAATTTGACAAAATACCAAGAGAATCTGTATTGTAGGTCAAACTATTTTCCTTCTAAACTGAAAGAAAATAACAGCAGTAAATGAGTTAGTGTAATTGTTGCCTAAATTGCATTAAATAATAATCAAAAAAAGTCCTCCTGCAATTTCCTGTTCACTGTGAAGTTAAATAAAATTCTACTGATTGAGATGATTCCATTGTAAAAGCTTAAAGTGTTTATGTATCTAGGAAAGTTTAAGCCTCTTCCTTTTGGAATTCATACTGTGTTGTGCACATAATTTCTCAAAAGATGTTTATTTTCAAAGATTTATAGAAAAATAGCATGATATCAGTTCTTGTTTGTACGGAAAATTGAATATATGGGTTATTATCAGACCACATAAGGCTTTACAGTTAGTCTAGTTATGTGTTTCTTTAGTGTAGGTGTCCTATCCTGTCAGGATACTGTAACCTGACTGTGTGTCAACACAGTGTGCAGCTTCTTCGTTCCTCTCTATGATCTTTCCTTTCTTCCCTGCTCACTCAGGGAAGGATATAAATAATGTCTGATCTGATCTGCCTGTATTGGGAGAATAAATCTCACGTGTCCTGCAGCCTAGGTGCAGGTTTACAAACATTTAGACTCAGGTTCTTGTATAATGTTGAGCATCAGGCAAGAATTCCTACATATCTTTTCTAGATAATATAAAACCAAAGGGCTACTTGATGTTCCCAAACTCTGAATTAATTAGAGATGTTATGTCTCTCTCTACTGACTACACAAGAAATGAAAAGCTCCGTTTTCTAATATTAGGTCAGATAACTTCGGTCGCTCATGTGTGAACACAAAAAGCAATCATGTGATAAACTATAAATTTAATTATTAGAGTTCACAAAACTCCCCAGATTCTGCTGTCTTTCATATAAACTATAAAGGTGTTGTAAATATGCACTTTAAAAATTAAGGCTGTAAGGTGCTCACATTGCTTTAAAAAGTCATTGTCAGATTAAACAGCTGTTTATCAATTATTGGTAATATACAAAGGCTTGTATTAATGAACTCTTTAACTTATTTATCTGTTAAAATTTCTTGTTCTGTTTTACTAATTATTTATTGGGGTATAGCAAGATTTTTTGAGCATTTGTAAAGAGTTTTACATGTGTATAATTCCTTGACCTACATAGCATGACTAGAACTGAGTTGAGTATTGTGAAGACCTTTCTGGTCATCTGCATATCATTTCTGCATATAAACTACTTCAAAAGAGATGAAAGTAACTGTAATCAAAATGACTTTGTAAGATGTAAAGTGACGAGGGCAGGTGTCAGCCTGGTAATAGCTCTTCAGTAATATGGCATCCTACTGTGAAAAACAGCTGGACTGTGATTTATGAATGAGGATTCATTAAAAAAACATCAGTATAATCTTGCATGGACAATTAATCTGGTGGGAAGCCACCTAAACTTGGATCCTATATAAGGCAGGCAACACACACTAAAACTTTGGATGGGGTCACTTGTGCCCTGGAAGTCCATCTTTTTCTCCATTGACAGACATTTTGTTTTTCAGCCTACAGTCCTTATTTTCAGGGGCTTTCAAGTTAGATAACTTGTAATGGAAGCCTAATTTAATAATATTCTAGCTAATTTCTGAGCAGCATCAAGGTTTACACAAAAGTGTGACTTAAAAAAGCTACTGTAATGAGCTTTAACACTGTAATATATCAAAAACTGCTTGGAAATTAGAGTCATGGTGATGAAAACATTACTGAGAGTAAGAAAAAGAAAAACTGAAGATTTTTTTTCTGTCTTCCAGCGTATAATCATTGGATCTCATGTGTGACAGAAATTTTGTATTTTGATTTTATCTGTTTAAAGCACTATCTAAGTGTGATTCAAATTCATTTAGGTAATAATACTTGTAGTGGATCTGAGAAGAGAGAAAAAGTCTTCAGTATTGATTTTTTATTGAAATTGATTTACATGAGTAGGAGATTGATTTTAATGCATGTGATGCATGCATGATAAACACACGCAATGTTATTTTATTAAGCTATCCTTAACATACAAAAATGACAAATTTTGCACTCAATATATATTGGTGTTTCTGACCAATAATTGTCTTTTAATGTTACTCTGCCTATTTGCTCTTCACAGAGAAGAAAAGATATTGCGTAATATATGACATTGCATTACACTTACTGGCACAGAATCCTTCAAGTAACATTAGTTTTTTTACATTTACTTGCACTTTATCTTACTTTTCTAGATATTATTTCATTTTTTATTACATTGTAATAGTAGCAACTACTGATGAAGTAAAAATGTACATTAGAAAATTTATACTAATAATATGCTTATTTATATTGTATATATTTGTAGAAATATAAAATATTTACATTATATTATAGTGGGTGTAAAAAGATGGAGTAGACATGACACATTTCTTTACTAGAATGCAAGATTTCCAAAGTATTTTACTATTTACTGGGCTATATGTAGTAGTTATTTTTATTTAGACAATTGATATTTGATTTCTAAATCACATACCAACAGGTTGATATTAATATGGATATACCACTGAAGCAGTAGATGCTGAATAAATTTGTGAACCTCCAGGGTGCTACTCAGCCATGTAGCCCATGTAATACATCCCCTTTTATGAGGTGTGATGGAAAATATTCTGGTTTTCTGAAGTAAAACGTAACTCAGACGTATGCAGATGTTTCTTCCAAAATAAATGAAATAAAATGGTCTATGCAACTAACATGCTCTTTTTTTTTTTTTTTCCTGAGAAACAAAGTATTATTAGATCCCTTGGAAAAAAGGCACAGTGATAATATTTTCGGTATAATAAAAATGTTGGAGATAGAGTTGTAAGAAATGGGATTCCAGAGACTTCAGACATGTGGATGAGCTTCTAGAGATTTACAAATCAGTTCCTATTTATCCATCATGCTTCTGTTTGAACTAGAAACTGAAGTAATTGAACTACTGCGCCTTCAAAACATCTAATGCCTAACTTTCTGAACTTGGAAATGAGTGGGGTTGCTGACAACTTGCTATGGTGTCACGGTTTGGGGCCAGGACACCCCCAAATCTGCATCTCTGCTCTCTTCCCCCTCCCCACCCAAAACAGGAAGAAAGGAAATAAAGGAGAGAGACTTATTGATTAGGAAACAAAGCTAGAACAGCTTTACTAAAACATGAAAATCATAATAAAAATAATAATAAAAAGTAAATATATACAAATATGTACAAAACCACTATCGAACACACACACTCACACCCCCTGATGGTAAATACGTCACCGTCACCACTGATCCTGCTGATCCTGTGGAACAATCTCAGGCGGGGCCCAGCAGCAGACGGGAAACGGGAGCTGGATTCAGGGATGCAGCCCAGAACCTGGGGCCCAGCCAAGGCCTGAGACGGGGGCTGAGACCGGGGCCAGAGGCCTCAGGGCAAAGCTAAAGTTGCGAAGGCCAAACCAAGCTTGGAAGAGTCCCGAAGCTGACAGAGCAGCTCGATCTCAGAGAAACGGAAGACGAAGGGCCAAATGGTGAAAGGGCCAAGAGAGAAGGCCCGAGAACCTCGTGATCCCTCAGCTTTATACCGAATATGACGTGTATGGGATGGAATACCTTGTTGGCTAATTTAGGGTCACCTGTCCTGTTCGCTGCTCCCTGAAGGTGCAGCCTTTACTTTTCTGCACCCCTCAGTGTGGTACACAAAATCTATCAGTGACCTTGGTTTGCATACCAATCCTTGGTACTAACTATAAACATGGAGTGTTATCACTGCTAGAAGCAGACTCTGCAAAAAACATGCTGCTAATGTCAGACAGACTTAGCTGAAAAATCATAGAACAGAATTGTTCTGTTCTAACCGAAACCAGGACATATGGCAGTCACTAGATTGTTTGGAGTTGATTTCCACATACACCTCAAAGTGACTAGCATGAGAATTTTTTTAATGTGTGAGCCTTTGTATTCATAATTGCTGCAGCAGAATTTTTTAACATTAATGGGAATAAAATAGAAAAAAAATCACAAATATTGAAAAGCAGTTTATGTTTACATGGTAGTTACATACAAAACAGTAAACATCTTAAAACCAACCAACCGACTAACCAACCAACCAAATAAAACCTCTAGCTGTTTTGTGCTGGTTTTTAGTGGGGTGGTCGGAAGGGTTTGGGAGGGGAGGTGGGGTAGTGTGCATGGATCTCTAATGTAGCCACAAAGGGCACTATTCTGGTGTTGGCTTGAATCTGGATTAAGGACTTCTTCCAGACAGCACTTTTTCCACTCTTGTGGTAGAAGTTTAAGATAGGTCAAGTCAAGTACAACCTCAAAATTCCTATTTTTCTTCTTGAATTCTTAAGGGAGTCTAGATGATTAGTTCATGTGGGTATCTACACAGCAGAAGTCTAAAGTTATTAAGGTTAATCTCATCCTATGCATAAGTTTGAGGAGAGATGTTACACTTGGTTTCAATGCAGATGTCAGCAAAATCTTGCATATGGAGCTCTAATACAGAGTCACAAAAACACTGTGATTGCCTTCTAGACTTCTTTATAATATATTATTCTTGTTTTATTTGCACTATATTGAAATCCATAGGATGATCTTTGATTTGTTTTATTTCTAGAGTAGAGCATTAGCTACCTTACTCATTAATATAGATTGGACAATCAACACATTAAGAGAAAACAGTCTGATCTAATTTTTGATCTGATCCTTTCACAGCATTTTTATAGACTTTAGGATTTTTGACCACAAAAGCATATTAAAATGTCACAAAAAGAAAAGACATTTCAAAACCAGCAATACAATAGATGACATATTTTGCCTGTTTCCAGATGAAAAGTGCCTATTATTGATGCAGTAAATGGTTTTTGGTTTGAATGGATTTATTTCTAAACTTCACTGACAACTCTGAGGAATAACATGCAGGAGTACTTAAGCAATAAAGCATCAAACTTTAAAATACAAGGGAACTGGAACAATCCAGTCACTTACTACAAACCATTTCTCCATCACTGCATTAGATAGAAGATTGTGCTTGTACATTAATCTTTGTGGAACCGAGATTCTGTACAGCTCAGATACACAGTGATGGTATCCCAAGTTATGTCATAGCCTAAGTTATGGCTATTTTGTAATTCTGTTATTAAACTTTAAAAATTATAATTTACTGTTAACTTCATTCAGTGAATAATATCATTTAACTAGATTCAATTGTAGATGACTTTCTATTTGATCAAAGGAGTTGTTAAAATAATACAGATCTGCAGGTGAGTATCCAGACTGGATAAAATCCCAAGTAACTAACTTGTAGCTGACCTTGTTTTCAGCCAGAGACCTCTTGAAATCCTTCCATCCTGAACTATCATACAATTCTATTCAATTCTCATCATAGCAATACTATCTTATTTCTTCTCATTCCAAGAATTAGATAGAATTTCTGTAGTTCAAAAGTATTTTTTGTTTATGCACCACATCATGAGCTGCGTATGCCTTGTTCTGCCTCTGCAATGTGAACTGTGCCAGACAACATTGCAGAGAGAATCATCACAGAAACCTAAAAATCTTCAAATCTACACGTCATTGTATTTTCTACATGCCAAGCAATCAGGTATTTTCCTTCTCAGGAAACTGTCTCATATTCTATACTTGCATTTATTTTTCCACACCTTTATGAGCTCTTGTATGATGGTTGCCTCAGGCAAGGCAGGAGTTTGAGAATGTTATAGCAAAAGGGGAGGAGAATCAGACAGAGTAAGTTAAGGACTATTCCACATTATGAATATATCTTGACACTTCTACAAGTATGAAAATGTAACAATTCAAAGAAATAAAAAAGAGTCAAGCTGAGGGCTGTGTGGGGAGTCTTCATCAGTGCAAGGGAGAAACAGATCCTGAAACACGCACATGTGGAGGACAACAGTAGTAGGCAACAATGATAATGTTGTGGAGGCCCTAAGCATCTCTAAGTCGGTTTGAAGAATTTGTGTGTGCGAAGAGGAGTTAAGCTGAACCCTGAGAGACAGAAAGGAAAAATGCAGTTTGGAGGGAAAAAAAAGAGCTACTTAAGACATATATTTATATATTGATTTTAAAGTCTTTATTCAGTTGGTTTTGCTGTATTGAGAGTCTATCTATTTCTGATTCTGATGTCTAAAAGAGGAAAAGAATTTTGAAACCAGTGGTAATGGATTCAGTGCAAAAGAAACAATTCTGCCAGTAAAAGGTTTTTCAGACGTGTGTTGGGATGTCAGTGCTGGGTTTGAGACATTTATTTCTTTGAGTGGATTATGTATACAGTCTCTTCTCCTTATGGTGATTCAAAAGCAGCAAATGAATTTTTCTTCAGTAGATGCAGCAGGCACATTTATTCTGGCTTTTTGGTATTTGGGAATATTAGAGACACTACCACTTGATTTTTCCCCATTGAGATCAGGATGATACCAGCTTTAAACTGTTAACTGCTAGCATTGACTTCCTTTTAATGTTTCAAAATATTTTTGTTTAAC
>WEIS01040722.1:0-32426 GCA_013389965.1 Todus mexicanus
GTGGAAGTGAGCTTGCAACTAAGACACTGCTAAATCACTCTGAAAATGGTTGTGCTAAACCTGTAGCTACATCAAACAGCTGGGGCTGAGCTCACAGATCCAAGAGCCAGTAAGGACAGTGGCTCACGGGGCTGTGTGTGGATACAGCAAACTCTTTTTTTTTTTTTTTTTTTTTAGTAGCAGTGATGGCTTGAGCTCAGGAGCACCTGAACTGCTATGATAAATGACAGTTAGTAGGATGACATTGAGGAGTCTCTGCAGAGCAAGAGGTGTCTCTTAATAGCAATCCAGGTCCTTCATCCCAATCAGTTTTTAATGCATCACAAAAAAAAATCTCACGTGTACTGCATTCAGCTTTGGTAATTCTGTATTTCCTACTGCATTTTCTAGAAAATGGCGTTGTTGACGTTTTTATGCCTTTTTCTAATATAAACACATGCCTAGTCAAAGCAATGCTGGGCTATAGAGTTGGACCTCCTCAGAAAACAGTCCATGCTGTGTACTGTATGTAAGTTTTGATGAAGGATTATCTAAATTTCTGGTTGTGACACACGTGACACAAGGTTCTGGGGGTGTTTGAGACCCGTTTGTGAAGTAGGCAGCTGTCTGATGAGGTCTAGCCTAATTACTGTTATAAGGTACCACCTTAGTACCAGGTTTAGGTGGTCATCTCCAGGAGGTTTGCTCCTCCAGGGCCAAGTGGGAGAACTGCCCAATTTCAGGCTGAGCTATTTGGGCATTTAGCCATAAAGTCATTTAGCACAGCTTCCACCTGGAGAGGTATTTGGAGAAGGGCCTTTGCCTCAGGCTTGAGGAACGTGTTAAATTAGTGACAAGGGACGGAGCAGTCTCAGGCAATGTGATGCCCAGGGAACTTGTGGATTGGCAGGCAGTCCTGAAACCAATCCACAAGTTTGCAATTGCAAATTCGAATAGACCACAAAGGAGTCATTTGAATTAAAAGCCTTTGATTCACCAGGATCACACACCCCCTGCTGTCACAACCCTAGCTGTCCTTCAGGCCACGAGCTTGTCACAGAATCAAGGAACGAAAGGGAAGAAGATACAATGGGGCAGCTTGTGCCATGAAGCAAAGATGGAAGGGCTGGGGGTCCTGGTTCAAAGAGAATCAGGGTCCTTGTACTGAAACAGTGCTGGAGATTGCTGGATTCTGTGCTGGAGGCCACACTTGGGACTAAGGCAGACAAGAATACAGACTGCAGATGGGGGCAGCTGGAGGCAAAAGCAAGCTCCTACAGAAATGGCCTGATCTTTTGTATCTGATAATGGTGTATTCCCAAAACTGGGTCTATCATCCAGTATGCAACTGCCAATCACATATACAAAGTGGAGGCATTTTCCTTATTCTCATGGGTACTGGGGCAAAACCAACACACCAACATCCTAAAACACCAGTTATTTATGCACAAAATTTTAATCATATTCACCTTTCTAATATATATGCATTGTTATTCACCTGTATGATTTGTTCTTTCTCTAGCTTTTGCTCTAGACAGATATTCCATTACTAATGATTAGATCATGTTTCTGTTTAAAACAGAAGTATGTTGCTAAGCGTGTTACTGGCACACAATTGCAAAAGCCAAACCAGACTTTTCCCGTGCTCACTTTAACTGCCTTAAAATATATGAATAACCATATCTTCCAAACTTCGAATCTTTTCTGGGGCATTGATATCAGTGGTTATGGAGAGGCTCTGCCATGGCACTGCCATTGGCACTGTTTTGGAAAGGGAAAAGGTGTGGCATCATCACTTGGTTTGCGCCAACCAAGAGGCACACCCGGATTACATGCTTATCTTCTATTTCTGGCAAATCTTTTTAAGCTTTTCCCCACCCACAGGCTGTGGGACAGTAGCAGGGCATGGTACAGAACTGGAACCAAACATGTAGAAAATACTATGGAGTCACAGGTAAGTAATTTGTAGATACCAACAAGGCACACAGAAAATCTTTCACATTGAGGCAATTTCACTTCAGTGAAACAATGACATCTTTCAGCAATGCTTTCTTTTCATTACCGCCTGCCTTAGGAGAACTGTGGTGTTTGAAATAGTCCAAGCACTGTGAGGCCTGGGCATCTGAGAACTGCTCTGTCATTGGAGAACAGAACTGTTGGTGAGCAGTGTAGGAGAAAGGGACCTGGGGGTCCTGGTTGACAGCAGGATGACCATGAGCCAGCAATGTGCCCTTGTGGCCAGGAAGGCCAACGATATCCTGGGGTGTATTAGAAGGGGTGTGGTTAGAGTAGGTCGAGAGAGGTTCTCCTCCCCCTCTACTCTGCCCTGGTGAGGCCACATCTGGAGTATTGTGTCCAGTTCTGGGGCCCTCAGTTCAAGAAGGACAGAACAGCTTGAGAGAGTCCAGCGCAGAGCCACAAAGATGATTACGGGAGCGGAACATCTCTCTCATGAGGAAGGGCCGACGGAGCTGGGTCTCTTTAGCTTAGAAAAAAGGAGACTGAGGGGTAACCTCATTGATGTTTATAAATACGTAAAGGGCGAGTGTCAGGAGGATGGAGCCAGGCTCTTCTTCATGGCATCCGGTAATAGGACAAGGGGCAATGGGTGTAAACTAGAACACAGGAGGTTTCACTTAAATATTAGGAGGAACTTCTTTACAGTGAGGGTGACAGAGCCTGGCACAGGCTGCCCAGGGGGCTTGTGGAGTCTCCTTCTCTGGAGACGTTTCAAACCCACCTGGACGAGTTCCTGTGCGACTTGGTCTAGGTGATCCTGCTGCAGTCGGGGGAATTGGACTAGATGATCTTTCGAGGTCCCTTCCAATCCCTAGCATTGTGATTCTNAATCCAATTTTTCAATTTAGTATGAAACATGTTGTCCCAAATTTTTTCATTCCTTAATGTGCATAGCAGACATTTACAAGAACTGCAAGTATTCAGCTTCTACCCAATCAGCTTTTAGCTAATGCCTTTTTATTTAAGGCACTAAGCCCCACTTTTGAGGGGTCAGATTTGCTCACAATGTGTATCTTAGTCTGTGAGGTGTACCACTAAATTTAGCCGTTGAGTCTTCAAGAACCGTACTTCCCAGAATGCCTCTGAAGTGTGGGGTCTTTATGAGTAATTAGCAGGCTCTACTAAAGTATACAGAATAAAATTTGATACAAATCTGTTCTTCAAATACATCAGACTGCACAGAAATTTAAAAAAAACCAAACAACAAACAACAGATTCACCACCCATATAAAGACTGCTGCACAAGTGGATATTTCCTGACACCCAATGAGGAGGGTTTATCCCATCATTTTCTTAGGAAATAGATCCCTGAACTTCCATTCAGATAAAAGAGTCTTTACAAAAGTAGCACAGAGGAGAACACTGGATAGAGGCTGCAACAGCTGATCAAGATGAGAGTTGTGTCCCACCTTGTGTTTCCAGTATGGGCAGCACGGTGCTGGGCTGGCGAGAGGAGCCACAGCAGGCACTGTGCTCTTCACTGAGCAGTGTGTACGGATGAGTATTTTGCCTGCTGCTGCTTAAAAGTTTGGGTTTTTTTTCAAATGATGTATCCAACTCTATGTAATTGAACAAACAGATAATCAAATGCTAACTTCAATGTGTGTATTTGGCAAGGAAACCAGAGTTGCTCCCTGGCAGAATGAAGATGAATTCTTTAAGTGTGGCTTAAAGCTGCTGTCTTTTACAGGCAGGGTGAGCACATAGGGATTCACATGGTTGGGGCATTGCTACAGATTTAATTACAAGGTAGATCAAGCAGGGATTGCCATTTTCTCTATGTTTGTAAAAGTTCAAAAGGGCAGGCTCACGTAACTCTTTGTATTATTGGAACATAAAGCAGCCTTGTCCTCATCATACTGAAGTAATTATTTCCTCTTCTAGGTGAGGAAATATATACATACAAGCAAAAAGAATGGTTGTGTGGATTTGTTTCTGACTGTTAATGTCTGTGTAACTACATATTCAGATTATGTACTGCCCTTGAAGACCTGGAGAGCAGCCAGTGTGCCTCTTCTCTGGTAAACTTGATTTAAACAGTTATGCATAAGCAGTGTTATTATCACAGGGGCTGAGCTACTCCAGCCTCCCAGTTATTGAGACCAAGATTTTGTTCTCCAGTTTCTCTCTGCTTCTGGAAGAGTGGCAGTTTCCCGAGTACCCTCTAAACAGCACTTACCTTTGCAGCTCAAAAGCGATCTTTCTGCTAAGATCTTAGAAGAATTTCAGCCCCACTCACATATCCCTGACCTTGACAGTAACAGATGTTGACCTCTGTGTTTCCAAGATGCCATTGAAGCCCTCACCGTTTTGTCACTTCAAACACTTTGATAAAAATGAAGTCTTCTTCATGGACCACTTTGGGCCTGAACTTGGTGGCTCAGGTTACTGATTCTAGATATATCTGTATGTGCAGCTGACAGAGCAGAAATTTTACACATATCCATGTGTGTGCACACACTTGCATACACATATGCACAACTCCTGGGGTAGGGGGAAATCTTGCAGCTCTGATCAATCTTTAAGAAAATGAGTCTGTAGCATTTTATGTTAGATACGTGTGTAGAGAGAAACAAAGGTTCCTCTTCTCCTCATAGGTAGGCTTGAGTCGCATAGTTAAAATAGTTGAGGAAATAATATTTGTGTGTGTGTAAGGAATGCTTATTTTGTCAATGTCAGTAGATGTGAAAATATTTGGTCTAATTCTGCAAAGAGTAATTTGGAAAACTTTTTGTATGGTATAATCCTTGGTATTTATTAAAGGAATAGTTATTCTTTAAAAAAGATAAATGCACCATAATTGATTAGTAGCCAAGGACTTGTTGCAGAAAATCAAGCATGCTGAAAGAAGAAACATGTTAAAAGAAACATTTTATTTTTTTTCTGCATCTGAGACACTGTCCTGTCTGTATGTACTAGACTTTGTAAAGGGACAAATTGGACAGTTGGGAGCTTAAATTCCTGTAACACATTTGCTAACATGAATTCAGTTGAAGAACGAGTCTATTCTAAAATTAACTACGGCCCCAGGGTTTAGTTTTAACAGGGTGTTTCCATTTGTGGGTACCATGTGGCTTCTGTGCAGGCAAGCGGGGTTTTCTATATGAGAACAGTGGATTTGTTGTGCAGCTGAGGTAGAGAAGAAACTGGCAGGTGTCACAGTTAGGGTTAATAGAAAAACTTGCCCAGAAAAGCTAGTTACATGGGCCACGAGTGTGTGATTTTTCACTATCATCCTCACCACTGGCATATTTAAACCGATACACCTGCATCCATATTAGGCTTTCTATCATTACAACAATGCATCGTATCAGTAGCTTTCATTTTTGGCTGCTGTATTTAAATAAGCTGTTAGCATATATTAACCTCTGCATACCTACTTTCATCTGGTTTCCTAAAGGAAAAAAAAAATAATTGTGCAGTCATGCCATACGCATCAATCCTTACACTAATGCCTGAACTCGTCACTGATTTTAATCAAGCCCCCAAAAAAGCAGCAGAGATCTCAGACACAATTACTTTCCCACGTATTTCATAAAGACAGATAAGCCAAGTACAGGAAAGGCTTCCTGTTATTGCCTGCGTGGAGGGACAGCCTGCAAATCAGCCGTTATTACACTCAGCCTACACCAAAGAGGAACATGGTGAATGCTTTTATAATGCAGGAAATGTGTCTTTTATAATCCACATGCTATTAGGTATTAGAGAAGCTAACCGTAAGCCATGCAGCAAGAGCAAACTGGGCTTCTTGAGTCCAGCCGCTCACAGCAGCATATCATCATTGCATAGCTCTATACAGGATCCATCCTAGCAGTCTATCAGAATCAACACTATGTATGGACACTGCCTCTTTCTCTAGGCTGCCGTAACTAGAACTGCAGAATGGTCCAGAACAGACAAGCTTTTGCTTGCAATTAAATGGTGAAGTTGAATTCACACTGCTCTTAAAAGTGCATGTGGTGAGCAGGCTTGGGGTCCAGTTGTAAGAACCAGCAAGCAGTTAATTTCACTTCAGCCATGAGAGATAAGTGGGTTCTTTATCCATTGGAGCTTGTGCTTTGGAGTTTGGGTTTTTGTTTATTTTGTTGTTGGTTTGGTTTTGGTTTGTGCTGTTTTCTTTGTTTGTTTCCTGTTTTTTGGTTGTTTGGGGTTTTTTTGTTGGTGGTTTGTTTTCGTTTTGTGTGTGTGTGTGTGGTTTGTTGTGGTGGTTTTGTTCTGTATATTGTTTTTCTTACAAGGAAATGGATTTAAAGTCACCCATTTCATACACAGTGAGAAACAGCCCTTGGATAGCTGGGAGGACTCATTACTGGTGTAAGATCCTGACTCAACTCGAGTCTTGCCCAACGCAAACAAGGTATTTGCATGCCCACAAGCAACAAGGGAAGAACTTCACTGAGGTTGCAAACTCAAGCACTCACAACAAGGAAATGCCAAAAATAAGCCCTAAAGAAACTTAATTTAGCTGCCCTTGGCCATATGGTTTGTTGTTGTGCTTTTTTTTTAATTAGCTGTACAAATCCTAATATACTCTATTCAATGCTCTGGAGGGTAGAGCTTAAGGAAAGAGAAAGATAATCTGATTTCTTTTCATCCTCCTTGTTCATAGCACCTAAAAATATGCAGTCAGGACCTCACAAGCCTTGCTCTGAATACAGAAGTTGGGGGGTTTTTTGCTATGGGCTTTCCAGTCTGACTTTACCATGGTCTCTAACAACTTCATAACATTAATTCATTTACATTTTAAACCTCAGTTTAAATAAGGGAGGTTTATTATTTACATTTTCCTGGCTAGACTTTTGGGAAATTGATGGACTGCATTGAAACTAGAATTTCTCTCTCCACTGGAGAGTTTTCTCAGGTGTAAAGCATCCATAAATCCTATTAGATTTAGCTGCAGCTTAACACTAATGAAAGCAAGAAGCCAGATGCTTATAATGGTTTCCCAGAAAATGGGAAACATACAAATAACCAGCTGCAGAGAGTTTGGTCTCAAGGCCAGATAAGTGACTACCACACTGAGTATCAGGGTGCCTGGCTTCTGGATCCTTGGCTCTCAGGATAAGACCTAGATCTTGAGTGAAGTGCCTTGGAACAATAGCCCCAAAATCTGTTAGTACACAAAGCTGCTTAGCTAGTAAGCGATGCTTAAGACTTAGCTGTGCTACAAGCTCAGCCACTCTCCAGAATTAAGTATCTCATTCAGAGGTTTTAAGTCTTCTTCCTCTGCCTGGAAATGCCCTTTTTAAAAATGCAGCCACAGGGTCAATCTTTTAACATATGACTGAAGAAATACCCTTTACCAATCTCTCTCCGTGTACAGTTCAGCAGTTAGACCACTAGCCTGAGGTTGCCAGTGAGCTAGATTCAACTCCTTAATGACCAAATGGAAAGAAGATTGCCAAATCTTGAGCTCTTGAACAGTAAGTACACTCACCTGCCCCACTAGCAGGAATGTATCAGGGACCTGATGGCACCACTAGGTCTTAATGGCCCTGACCAGCCTCACCTGGGCCATTCACCCACACACTCTGCCTATGGACCAGGGCTCCACTTAAGCCTGGGCCTTCAGGCCCTGTCTGAGCTACCTAGTAGATGGATGTGCCTTCAGTTTGGTCTCCTGCCTTGTTTCCTGGATGGATCCATGTTGTAGCCCAATCTCCAGCTGTGGCCGTACCTCCTGCTGCTCCCAACTGTACAAACTCTGCACCTGATTCATTGCGTTATCTTGTCTGGGACTGTCAGTGAGGTCTGCACTGTGCTCTGACTGCTCTGTTCAGGTATTGTCGGGCAGTGCTCTGGATGGTGAGGATTTTGCCTGCGCTGTGATCTCCTTCAGCTCCAGGCTTGTCCTGTCTTGAGCACCTGCCTTGCTCTTGCTGCTTCCTGAGAGAAGTGAAGTTTCTTGTCCTTCCCAAACATGGTATTTTAGTCAGGACACTTCCCTCTCGCTTCATAGAGAATGTCCTCTGGTGACTAGTCTGGGAAGTCTTGCTTAAATCCTCCTTCTGCCCTGCTTAGTTCATAGTACAGCCTCCATAGCTGAGTGTTTGCTTCGAGTCCTTTTAAAAAACAATAAAAAATAAGAAGTGCAGTGAGGGTAAACAGTAAAAAAACAAGCACAATGAGGGTAAGCAGTGATGCTACGCGGCTCTTAGGGACAAGGACTGTAACAGGGCTCTGCTCCAGCCAGCTTATCCTCGCCTCCCCCTGCCAGACCCCGGCCTCGGGAGCTCGCTGGCCATCCCGGCCATTATCACCTTTCCCAAGCTCTGGGTGTGTAACAGACTCCGTTCTTGCCACTGTCTATTCCGGGCAGCAAGCTTCTCTTCACTCCCCGGTCAGATCCTGACAGCAAACGTTTGCTTCTTCTCCAGCAGCGAACACCATGAGCCGGGGCACTCCCTCCCTGGCTGCTTGGCTGCCTCGATTTCTCCCCACACCTCCCGTTCCTTTCAACTCCACCGGGCGTCCCGCTCCCCAGTTTCTCCTCGAAGCGGCGGAACACTCGGCAGGTGCCCTTCTCTCCGCCGCTCCAGGAGAGCCTCCGTGCGAGCCCAGCCCAGCCCGTACCCCCTGAAGGCGATGCCGAGCAGCCCGGGCGGCGCTCGGGGGCCGGGGTCCACCCAGCCCAGCCCAGCCCCTCTCAGGGCGCTGCGCGGGGCGGACCCGACATGGCGCCGGCGGCGGGAGGGCGAGGGNGTTTCCGTGGAAACGGCGGAGCTGCCGCGGCCTGGCCCCGCCGGGTCCCGCTGCCGCCCGGGCCGGGCTGGGTCGGGTCGCGCCGAGCGGTGCGGTCGCGGCGGCCCCTTCCACTTTCCTTTCGGTCTTCCCCTCTCCGGCGGCGGCGGCGGGGGGAGGAAGGGAGCGGGCAGGGCGGTTGCCGCGGAGACGGGCGGCTGCCATCGCCTGTTCGCTGCCTCCTCCCCGAAGGCGCTGCCCCTCAGCGCCGGGGGTCGGGCACAGGCAGGGGCGGCGGCCGCGTTTGTCGCGGTACCTGGGAGCCCGTGAGAGGGAACCATCTCTCGGCGGAGGAGAGAGGGGAGGCTGCCTCCCCGGCCATGTGTTCGCGTGTTGTAGGAGCTCTGCCTTTCATCTACCCGGGTCTCTTTGTGAAGGTGTGGAAAACGAATTAAGGAATGGTCAGAAAGCGACTGGAGGTGTGTCCACTGATACCATGTGGTGCAGGGAAAATTCCGAGGGGGGTATTGTTTGCGTGAGAAAGAATCCGTTGTAGCGTTTATTTCAACAAGTGAGCACTCACTCGATCCTGTGGCTGAAAAGGCAGCCGAGAAAGCAGTCAGCGTGAACGATGTCATACGGATACTTCTGGGCTTTATCTTTGTTACGCATTTCTAAGAGTCGTGTTTCCACGCCTTACGCAAACATCTAAGAATGATGTATCTTGTGCAGGTGCTTGTGTGGGAGAGCGAAACCTTGCTGCTACATCAAAACTGAAACTGCAAGAGGTGGAAAGACGCAAGAAACTCTTTCTCTCAAAAAAAAGCCCCAACAAAACCCAACCCCCCAAAATCCCCCAAGCATTCATTTCAAAACAGTGATGTGTCCATCCTAGGAAGCTGTGCCAGGCAATTGTAGCTTCAGCTTGTGCTAATAATCACACCAAGGGTGAGCTGCAAAAGAGATAAAAGGTGGTGGAGTAGAGAAACTATTGTGGCACAACTTGAGCTGAAATTTGCAGCCTTCTTCCTTCTCTGTCTTCTCCTGTGAATGGTAAGAGTGCTGTAGACATACGGAGGTCTGTTCATAGTATGCCAGGGTACCTCTGTGTAAAGACTGACTGCGTAGATCACTGGAATAGTTGATGTACTGTAAATGTTTGCTGTAATTTACTAAGCAGCAGCTTTCTCCATCTATTTGCATCTGATCTAATGCTATGTTTTTCCAAGTATCACAGGTTAAAATACATTCTTATTAATTTTAGGAATTGTTGTAAATATTGTGCATAACTTTGCTCTTCTGTATTAATGTTTTCCATAAAAATTCCTGAATAAGATGTATCTAAAAATGAAACTAACTGTGTTTTATGGAAGACAGACGGCCAGGATTCACGTGGAAGAATTTAGCAGAGTGCTTGCAGTGAACAGAGGAAGTATTGTAAGCTGCTGATGGATAAATGTTGCTCTTAAACAAAGTTTGGTTGTGTTGTTGGCAAGCACTTAACAGATTTTACTAAGTGCTCTACGAGAGACTTTACGTATTATATTTTAGGAGTGGAGAAATTGCACACAGAGGTCAGTGCTTGCCCAGAGTCACAGAACAGAGAATACTGTGCCCAGAGCACACTAATTAACTGTGTTTCTTGAAACCTGGTGGGTGCTAGTTTGGAGAGGAGGGGTTTTTTTGTCAGTAAGTCATGCTCTCTCTAGCCAAAATCTAGAGGCACTGAAGCGGTGTTCATCCTCTCTCTGGCCTGAGATGCTTTCCTGGAGTGATGGTTGTACCTCACTGAGAGTTTAAGGTACTTACTGTACCAGAACGGAGAGGAGCTCTGCAGGAGAAGGATTGTCTTGCAGGTGATGGATAAGAATCCTACGACTGTGCTCTGCCCTGCTGAAAAGAGATGGTTTATTGTTGTTGTTGTTGTTTTTTGCTATATACCTTGATTTCGTTGCTGGAAGGTGAAGACTGGGAATTACGCCCCTTGAAATTGCGAGGTATTCTTGTGTCACAAACATGCACTTGTATCCTTTAGAACTCGCATTAGTAATTTGGTCTTAAATTTTAAAAAGTCGGGTAGCCACTGTGTGATGTAAAAGAACACGCCTGTAGCTAATTGTATCATGGCTACTGTCGCTGGTGTGTCCTGATAAGGGAGCAGATGAACAAGAGGGCAACAGTGCATTGTAGCGTGCAGTGCACGTGCTTTGGTCAGCGAACGCTTTTGCAACTGCGGGCCTCTCGCATTAGGGAAAGCATTGTATGAGTCAGGGCAGCTGCCTCCTCAGGTGTGTACACTTTAGCTGGACTGAATGCAGGGGGCTTTTTTGAAAGGGAGCTAGAAAGGTGACTGAGAGCAGCAACCGCTGTGCTTTATTGTGTTTCGGCGCTGGGCAGCCGAGTGTGTGGGTTTTTACCCCAGTGCTTTGTCTGTGGGGTGACTTTCCCCAGCGGTTCAGTTTCAGGTGTTTGGGAAAGCCTGCCCACCAGGCTGGTGTTTGGTGGTCTTAAGCTCATTTACATCCGACTGTGTGGCGAGTACCCTCCTCACCTCTGACTAATGCTGGTGTGCTGCTCAGAAACTGCTGACTCACTTCGTTTTTGTGCTTTTTCCCTTGTCCTCCTTCAGTGCCTCGGACTTTCCATGTGGTAGGGTCAAGGTAAGGTCAGGGAGAGAGGAAATGGGAATGAATGAGAATAACCGGGTGTTGTGGCAGGGATGAAGATGCTGTAAAGATCCTTCTTTGATAATGTGAGGAAAAGATGATGGTTGTAATGGACTTCCTGAAAAGGTACATTAACCATGTACTGGAGCTAGGCAGAGCAGTCTAACAACTGTAGTGAGCCACCGGTTGGGAGATACCGGGGTCATGGTCCAGCTAGTGATGTGCTTTTCATTTTGAACTTAAAGCCTTTTTACTTCTGTGCCTCTGTTTTCACCTTCAGCCCTTCTGTCTGCCTGGTTACGTTCTGCCACAAAGAGCTTTAACGCTGAAGTCATTTTCTGCTGCTTGCAAAAGGGCTGACCTCGCTTGAGGTTTCTGTTGCAGCGTAAATAACAGGAACAGGGAAAGACAATTAACCAGTTCTAGGCTGGAAAGAAGTCAAAGGTAGAGGTCACTGAAAGAAGATTTACTTGCCAGAAGGTTAGGAGCTGCAGGCAGAGACAAGCACACTGATTTTACGTGCATGTGGCTGTTTATTAATGTCTGAAAGATTCCTGACGTGCACCAGATTTCCTTTTAATCTGATAAGCAAAGTTAAATTTCAATAATCTTTTTCCAGCGGGATCCAGATGAATGAAAAGATTTGCATGTGCAGATTCAGAGGTCACGTTATGAAAGGGGTTTTTTACCTTTCAGAAAAATGGGGAAGACCTGACTTGAAACCTGCTGTTAAAGACTGGGAGAGAAGTCTTTCTGGGGGGAAGTCTGTGTGTAGAAATGGCACATGATTTTAAATCCCTTTCAAGTGAAACTACTGTGTGGAAGTTAAAACTGTCCTGCTTCTCCCTCTGTCTCCATGTTATCCCTATCTTCACATCAGAGTTTTCCTCTTCTTACCATGTTTATTAGCACTTTGGAAAATACCATTACTACAGATGCTTCTTTGTGCTTCCAGAAGGTCTGGAAACATTCTACCTGCAGAAGCCTACACCTGCACTTGAATAATTTGTGAAGTTTTCCCCCTTCAAGTCACAGGTGGTTTGTTAGGGGTTAACAAGCCTTTAGTTTATTTTGCACTTCTGAGGATATGTTTAGACAGTGCTGAAACTTGCACATTTGGGTTTTTGGTTTTTCTCCTTGATTTGGTATTAGTGAAAATTACCATAAAACAACCAAGTAACCTCAGTCTTGCCAAACGTGCAGCTGATAGGCAGGAACCATACTACTATCTTCCCACAACCAACAGATATGTAACAACTTTCTAGAGGAACAAAGTAATTGGAAGAAACTGTCTGGTCATGTTTCCCAATAGTGATAGAGGGGCAATGAGGCCATAATTAAGCAGAAAGTTAACTAAGAAAGGGCTATTCCTGAGTTTATTGAGCCTTTAGTGTGTCACTGTCTGATTTTTGCATGCTTATGCCTGTACCCTGAGAGTATGCATAAACACTGTGTTTCACCAAGATGGAGACGAGAAAAGTTTAATTCTGAATTTCAGCCCTGTGAAACTGTCTCAAATTTATTTGAATTTAACAAGACAAATGCTTAAAACCAGGCTTTTAAAAGGACTTAGGCACCTGAAATTGTGTAGAGGTGTTGTAGAAAATCCAGGAAGATGTTAACGTAATTATAAAAACGTTACTGGATTCTTACCAGCATGCTTAGGAACTGTAACATCTGCATACTTGCCATCCAGTAAGGGGAATGCTGCCGGATCAGGCATTTTCTCTGAATGATTTTGCTGGAAGCTTAAGGTGGTTTTGACTAGCCCTGGGTTTAGGTACTGAGAATACAAGTTCATTGATTAGTGTTATCATATTTGGCTTTTTTTCAGGGATGATGTTTTCCAAACAACAAGCGCTATTGAAGCTTATTGAGAGATTTCTTTTGGCTTCAACAGGATTTGAATCGGGTCCAAAACGAAACCTTCCTTTATTACTGAACTTGATAAATCGGCTGCCTGTGATAAAGGCTCGTATTCTCTGAAGTTCTCAAATTAAATCAGGCTGTTAGGGGACTGATGATCAGGGAGAACGAAGAGGCTGGAAATATTCTGGGCTCCCGGTATAGCAAAGCAATTCTGAACACTTGGGTCTTAAAGACCGAGATAAGTGAAAACTGATGAGGAATGGGACTGCTGAAATGTGGGTAAAGTGGTCACCATGTTTATTTGGGTTTTTACTTGTCATCTGGATGTCTGGTTGGTTTGTGTGTGGGTGTAGCAGAGTCTTTCCCTGAAGCCTGCAACTCATTTTTTTGGAACCATGCCAACCACATATCAGCTATAAGACACATGCTTTTCTAAGTATTGGATATTACCTCTTTAAAGTGCGAGTTGGTTTTCTTTGAATAATAAATCTGGAAGCTTCCCTGCCACATTCATTCTTCAGTGAAAATTATTTTCTACAGAAAGAAGCATTAGTAAATTCTTAATGAATAAATATTAATATCCTGTGTATTCCTGTCTTGATGTGGCTACGTCTTGTGTATTGTCATTTCCACTTTGGGGATTTGTTAGGTTTTTTTCCATAAAGGAGAAATTCAGCTACTTCATAGTCTTCAGTGTCATGTGATAGAATACAGCCAAATCAAATAAATCCTTGGAAGTTAAAAAAAAGTAAAATCTTGTGAATCTTGTTCTGTTTAACATTTCTTTAGTATTCAAAGAGCATACTAATGAATGTTATTTGATATTAATTAAAAATATGCAAATGGATTAGCTAAAGGAGGCAGTCTACTGTCATAGAAGATCGAAAAAGAATAACAGCTCACTTGGAATTGTAATCAAGTGGATGACACTTTTCATTTCCAGCACTGTTAACAACATCTTGCGATTTGTACTGGAAGCTTTTGGTCCCCTCACGGGTGAGGTCAGCACTATTCCTTCATATCCGTGCAATTCGGAAGCCCGGAGGATGCGGCCTGTACCATGTACCCACTGCGGCTGTGGCAACATTGTCAGCAGGGCTCAGATTCTCCAAGTGGGTGAACGTGTTTGTCTCCAGAGGCCGTGCAGCTGCTGGTAGAGACCCACTGTGTTAAAAGTATTGATACTGTTTTCTGGGGGACAGTAGAAAATTTACCAACCTACAGCCTCATGGCAAAAGTCCTGCTTGTAAACCAGAGATACTGCCACCATGATGTTTTTCTCAGCTTAGTGATGTATGCTCTATCTCTGCTACTTCCCAGATATCTCTGTTTTAGATTTTTGATGCCACAAATCCTATTTTATTCATTAGTTGCTTTTTCTGGCTTTCTTAGATAAGCAAAACAACAAAACCACGTAAGTTAGCGGTTGGACTTGTAGGAAAAGGCTTAAAGCGGCTGCCCAAAATTAATAAAACGTACGTCGCAATTCCAGAAAATACAAAGAGGTCACTTTATAGGAGTGTACTGAGGAAAGAAAATTATCCTTTTCCCAGTGCTGCTGATTTGTACCTTCTGGTTCTTGTCCTTTAAGCATCTAGCACTGCCTTTAATTCCTTCTTGGACAAGAATAATGAGGGATTTATGCTTGTGTGCACATGCACAAAATACTCTTGGCTTGGTCCTTAAAGTTGTAACTTCTAGTTTATAGTACAGAGCCATCCAAGTTGCTAAATACTTGGTTTTAGTTTTTCAAGACTGGAGAGAGGAAGGGAAAATAGAAGTCATTAGGTCATCACATACATCCTGGTGTAGACCACCTCTTCTGCATTTATATTTGTTGCATCGTCTGCTGCCACTGAAGGTCCCTGTGGGATGTGTCCACTCCCTTTCTGTTCTCTACACGTGGCTTCTCAGAAGTTATTGCAAGGGAAACTTGAGCATGGGCAAGAAGGCAGATAGAAGAGGATGAGAAATAGCATTTTGTGTTGAAAGCTGGAGCCTGAGGGACTAGCAGGTTGAGCTTCTGGAGTTGGCTTTTCCATGTGACTCACAAACCCTCTGTGAGTGTTGTTCTAAGTTCCCAGTGTGTAAGATAGGGGCAGCAAGACAGATCATGCCAGGCTTACTTCACTAGTGTCTTCTAAATGGCTGTAGCTTTTTGTATGAGGGGATGGATAAATCCAGGAAAGAACTAACAGAAGTCCACACTGTTTTGTAATCCTGTTGATAAAGGGTTTGATCCTGCATATAGAAATGGCCTTGCTTATGCTACAAAGTCTGCTGAGTGGATGTGAAACTTCTTTGCCTGGATACAACTGCTACCCTGTGTTAGCCTGTGGATGTTGCAGAACTGGAGTTAGGAGGTGATACTTTTGTAGTCTAACTGTAACGAACTCATGGTGGGTAAGAATAGCAGGAGTAAGTATTTAAAACTTTGACATAAACCTGTTTCATGTTTCCTTGTTACCTCTTGCTAGTTTGGATGTGGGGGAAGTATTTTATCCGTTGAGAGTTTAGGCAGTTCCTGTACTTTGTGCTAATCCTTTGTGTCTCTGTGAATGTAATTTACAGTTCTTTAAAACAAGATGAGTGATCAGCATTTGTGCAGCATAAACTGTAAGTCTTCATAGGAGAGACATCGCTTCCAAAGCTTATCTCTAATGTTCTTTTGATAAAAGAACATTTGGACTCCCACCACAATGAAAACAACAAAAAACAACACAAAAGCAGACACAAAAAAAGGCCACCCAAGTCAAAACAAACAAAAAAAACCAACCCAGAAACCTCCCAAAACCACAACCACCCTTGGTTTTATAACCATCTCCTGAATAATCTTTTGTCTGCCTGCCTCCTCCTTGCATTTTTTTTGACTGTTCTGAAATAAATGGTTTCAGAATAACCACTGGAGAACTCTGTATCTACTCCTGCGTTGGATCTGTTCTTGAAATGCTCAGTGCAGAGGTGATGAACTATAGTGCGATGTGCCCTCTATGCTGGGTAAATACCACAATGCAGATGGCAACGTCCTGCTGTATGCATCTGCTGCCTCTATAGTTTTTGATGTTTTAATTTCCTGTGCACAGGAGTGATGGTGTCAATCTCACCACTGAGAGATTTCTCACCAGCCGTGCAGTGAAGACCGATGGCTTAACGAGACGGACTCAGATCTCTATACCTCAAATGGTCCATCACTGTTCTGTAAACAATTTCATGTATCACAAACACAATGTACATACGTTTGTATTTGAGAAGGCTTAGTCTGTTGCAAACACTTAGATTCTGTTATTTGATAAGCCATCCGTAGTTTTGCAGCAAACCAGGTCATCCACTGAAGTGACTTTGTAGAAATACATTTTGTTGAGTTTATTTTTTATAGAGGAGGGTGCCAGATGACACTAATGTGTGGGCCTGGTTACTTTTGACTAAGCACTTAATGTTGCCTGTGAGAGCAAATATTAAATTTGCTATGAGCACGATATAGTTGCTTGTCGTAGGCACTCTGCTGTTGTTCATCCCGGTTATTTTTGATGAACTATCCAGGTGATTTTTATTTCTGTGACAGCATAGTGCACATCCTGCTTAGATTCTCAGTATACTCTCTTCTAAATTTTTGTTTGCTATTTAGTCCTGCTCCCTTGCTCAGTCCCTAAATCTGAGTTGTGTTTGTTACATTGTCCTTGTTGGCAGCACAAGTAACTTGCTGGATTGATGGATCCAGGTAAAGTAAAAGAGGAACCAGAGGGAGTCTCTGATCCCCAGAACTAACTCTAATAGGCTTCTTGAGATCGTAAATATCTTAATGCAGCTCTTTATTCTTCCAAAGCAAATTGCAGATAATTGTGCTTTGGAGAAATGCATAAATTATATATATATATTTATATATGAATGTATTAAGATACAGAAACGAGTGTGATAAAGAGTTGAAGAGCAATACTTGGCATGCTGGAAAGAAGCAACTTGCCTTCTGCTGCTGTTTTTGTGAACTTGATGTTCTGTGCCTGAGATAACCGCTGTTCTTCACCCCAACATATTTTTTTGAGGATCACTGAAAAAGAGAAAAAAGTTGGAACAGAAATGCAGAACTTCAAGGGGCTTACTCTCTTCAAGTAAATGTCTCCCTCAGCATCCAGCCCTGCAGTCCCTAAACACTGCATCTTCCAGAAGTTGTGTGTTGTCCTGTGTTTCAGCCCAGCTCCCTACGGCTTCCTTGTTCAGCTCCTTCTTCACTGAATATTTCGTGCTCCTGGAAGAAGGAGCGAGACTGAACTGCTTCGTGCCGGAACTCCAGCAGCAGCTCCCCAACTTTCCCTCTCCTTCCCAGACAGTGTATGCCTCTTCCAGGCTTCCATTGTGCCCCTTGCCTCGCTGCATAAACATCTTCCGTTCTGCATGGTACAGGGACAAGCACTGAGGCTGTGCTGTGTGTTTTACCAGCAGGCTGTATGCGTACACAGGTAGAGAACTTGCATCCTGACAGGTAGGCAGGGTTTGCATAGCTGTCTTGCTCTACGTTATATCATAACAGACAGAAAATATAAAAGAGGAAGGGAAAAGTGTTATGGTATGGCAGCCATTTCATTTCATCAGTTTATACCCTGTTATGGTAGTTATCTGTGCTCAATAGAAAATAAATAGTTTTATAGCAAGCCCATAAATTGGAAATCCTAAAACTTGCTAGTAGATGGTATTAATTCTTCAGCCTTTGAAACAGCCAAACTGACTGATCTGTTATTTGTAGCGGTGTGTGTTACAACATATGTAGTTCAATAATGTTTGACTCCTCAGAAAAACCTAAAACCATTCTTAAGGTGCCTTAACTTTGGGGAAAAGTCTTAAGATATACTCAAGTTATTCTTTGATTTGGGACTTTTCTGAGGTGGTGTGGTGGATTGACCTTGGCTGGCTGTCAGTGCTCCCTCACTCCCCTTCAGGTGGAGAAGAAGAAAATGAAATGAAAAAGCTTGTGAGTTGAGATAAGAAGTGGGAAATCCCTCACCAATTACCGTTGTGGGCAAAACACATTCCACTTGGGGAAGATTAATTTAATTTATTGCCAGTTGATAACAGAGTAGGGCAGTGAAAAAGAGAGACAAAACTAGAACCACTTTACCCCAAGCCCCTCTTCCCGTGCTCAGCTTGACTTCTGACTCTTCTGCCTCCTCACCTCCACTACACCCTGAGTGGCGCAGACAAATGGGGAATAGAGGTTGCAGTAAGTCTGTAAGAGCTCCTCTCTGCTGCTCTTTATTCCTTGTGCTGTTCCCCTGCTGGGGTCCCTCTGACAGGGTACGGTCCTTCAGGAGCAGACTGCTTCAGCCTGGGTCCCTGCTGCAGGCTGGACTGCAGTTCCTGACAGAAAACCTGCTTTTCTATGAGCTCCCCTCCATGAGCTGCAGGTTCATGATGCAGCAGGTGCCCTTGAAGGGCGTCTTCCATGGGCTCCAGGGCGGTCATCTGTTCCACTGTGGTCTTCCATGGGCTGCAGTGGAACAACCCGCTTCACCATGGTCTTCACAGGCTGTAGGAGAATATCTACTGTAGTGCCTGGAGCACTTCCTCCCTCTCATTTGCTGACCTTGGTGTCTCTGGGGCTGTTTCTCTCAAGTTTTTCTTACTTCTCACAGCTGCTGTGCAACATTTTTTACCCATTCTTAAATATGTTATTACAGAGATGTCACCAATGTCACTGATGGCTTCAGCTTTGACCAATGGTAAGTCCCTCCTGGAGCTGGCTGGAACTGGCTTTGTCCGATGTGGGGGGCAGTGCCTGGTGTCTTCTCACAGAAACCATCCCTGCAATTCCCCACCCTCCAAGCCTTGCTGTGTACACCTAGCACAGGAGATTGCTCTAGTCGTTGCCTCTGGGGCAGATGGGAAGTGATTCAAACCCCAATTAAACATCAGGCAAATAGATAATTCTTCCTCCAGACTCGTTCTTTTTTGTGTGTGCGACATGTATGGATGTATTCTCCTTGAAGGCAAATACATACATGGACACAACCTCACTTTTGCTAGCTTTTGACAGCTCACTGTCAGAAAAAGAAGAGCATAGGGGCTTCCTGTGACTTACCTTGCGTATATATTTCATATATAGAAGCATTGTTAAAATACGATATAGAAATAGATATGATGCATCTATATATGAAATAAATATCATATGATATAGATATGAAATACATTGCTGCTGTCTGTGCTGTTCTCATGGCAACTGAAATTCACTTAAAGGTACTAGTGCTTGGTTCTTAATTGTAGCAAAGCATTTAAGGACTTTATCAGGGAGTAGACAAGTGAAAACCTTTGCATAGGCTTGAAACATGCTGTTCTGAACGTCAGAGTATATAGTGCTATCTTGCCTCTGTTTGTAAGTATGGACAATATTAGCTTAGTCTAGGTGCGGTCACATAGGTACCACATTGCTTTCCACACTATAAGGACTCTGTTTATTATGTAAACTTTGGGCACGACTGGTGAGAGTTTTTGCTTCATTCTTTTGTTTTCTTTAGAAGTGCAAGCAGTTGTGTTCTTTATGAGATCACTAGTTGTAGTCTTGAAACTCTTACGGACTTTGAAGTATGAAATATCATTGTTAACTGGCAGCAGCCTCTGCTGGAAGAGTGATGTTCACCTTGCCTATCACTTCTGTATCCTTCTGATCAGTCTGAAGAATGAGGCTTGGAGGGAAAAGAGGTAGAATGAACAGTTGTGCAGTTTGCTTTTAAACCTGATGCTGTGATCTCTTAGTTACATGAATAGATGCTTGTTGACTTACTCCCTAGACAGGCATTTGAGGTTTGAGTCCTTTGTTTTATATCCAAAGGAAAACTGTTATCAAAGAATGTCCCTATATAGTTTTGATGCTTTGGCTGGCTTTTTTCTCCTGATTCGTTTTAAGGGGTGTTAGATAGACGAGAGCTTCTTGGCAGCTCTCCGATCTTAATAGCTTCCGAGAAAGTGCATTGATTGGCCCTTTTGTTTTCCAAAGATTGCTGTAATTTTCAGTCATTATCTATAAGGAGATCAGTGTAATTTATTAAAACAGCATCATGGATTAAGAATTAAAGACCTGATTCTTTTATCACTAAAACTGGTGTTATGTTGATGTGACCCATGAGGAACTTTAGTAAGACAAAGTGAAAGTTCCTGTGACTCATATAAAGCAAGTTTCTAGATCTCCTTTTATAAGCTCATAATTGATTCTTGAAAATAATTTTCTACTTTTTTGTTGCTTGTACCAAGAATAAACTGCATTTCTTGGAATTTGGGTAATGAAAACAGTCTAAAAATTATCATATTAAAATAAAAAATGAGCTTATGCCTGAGAACACTTAGCTAGCACCACTCTGTATAAAATGTTTGGGTTACAAATTTGTAGGGAAAACAGCTTGCATTTAATCAGGAGAGAAAATTAATCTCTCTAGTCTCACAACTTTTTAGAAAAGCAAAATTTAAGCAGTGTCTCTAATTTCTTGTTCCTTTTACAAGGTTAGATGCATTTCAGTAGTACTGCTTAAGTAGATTCCATTGTGGCTTCCTAAAATTGTAAGACGGTAATTTTGTTTTATCAAGGTCATCTCATCTTTGTTTATTTTGATTCTGTGAAGTTTTGATTTAAAGACCCAGGATGAACATAACATTTTAGCACAGTTTGACTACCATTACAATGGAAAAAAAAAAACCCCAAATGAATTGGTGGACAATGTTCTAGTGAATTCTTCTTTGTCACAAAGTCTGTCAATCAACAACTTGCTACATTAGATTTCTGTTGATTACATCAACCAGTGAATTTTCAGGTCTCCACTGTGAGTAGACAGTACTTTAATCTTATTTTATGTATGTTTTTTTGGTGTGGGTTTTTTGTGGGTTTTTTTGTCCATTCCCTTAACTGCTCTCTAGGAGTTACATTAGATGAGAGTGGTTCTGTGTGGTGGACTAAAACAGGCCAGCTAGCACAAAAAACTTTTGATCAGTTCTAGCCAAGGACGGTATGATAAACCAAATCATCAGGATTTTGGGCACTGCACAGTCATTTAAACCATCCACTTGTATGTCACTGGTTGCTTCTACTCTTTTACAGAAGTGATCTAATCATACTACTTGATGAAGTACAGTAGCCTGAATTAGGGAAGTGAAATCTTGTGTCTTTCACTGTAAACCTATTCAAAACTCGGGGTTGTTTTGTTTTGTGGGGGAGGGAGAGGTTAGGTGTTTGACTCTATCTTCAGAGTATGTGATAGAGGTGCTGGGGCACACATCATTGCAATGGTTCCTACTAGACAACATCTCTCATTCTACGTAGTGTTCTACAAAAACAAAGCCTTTGGTCAAAGCCCATGCTAATAGATTGTCTGCCACCCTCAGAAATGTATCTTTAATAGAAGGGTTGGTTGAAGCTGGAAAAGCGCTTTGCAAGTAGTGTGACAGTAGTTACTGCTATGAACAGCCCTGACCTGCCATTCTGAACTACAAATAGTGTCTGCTTTGGTACTGAATAATATCAAGGCAAAGTCTGTGATACACAAAGGGCACATTTTGTCTGCTAATATTAGGCTTGGGGCCGCCATAAATTTTTTTATATAATTATACTGCAACAAAGATTATTTTTCTTTTTTTTTCATCTTCCTTGTGGTGGAAAACCTGGGTAAATAACTTCCTATCGCTTTGCTGTAGTTCTTGTATGTGTTCTTTGCTTTGGTAAGCAAGGGCAGTAAAACAAATGTTTCAGGACACTGATCTAGACTCAGTGCCTCACATAATGGGGTCTCATGTAAACTAAAAGGATAGGCATAAACATTTTTTTTCATCAATTAATTCCCTAGGATGCTGACAGATGCTGGTTTGTTATTGCCTACGACTGGCACATTCAGAAATACCGTCTCAGGGCTTCCTCCCTGGGCAACTTTCTCCCACACCGTGGAGGGAGAAACAATGTAGGAACGGAGCAGGATTGCAACACCTCCTGCTTAACTGTGTTCAAAATACTGGGGTGTTGTTTACTGAAAGATCATATCTTCATATTTTTTCTCCTAACAAATGACACTAGTGTTGGTGGTAGTGATGGTGGGAGGAGATCAACACGGTGTTTGGTAGGCCAGAATACTTGGTGGAGGACACTTCCTCTGAATGTGCTAAGGTTGGACTGGTCCTTTCCGAAATTATACAAACATTTCTGAAGTAACCTAAGAGTTGATTTCTTTCTGGAAACGCTGCTTGGTCATGGATTAGTACTGTTATTGATGTTTCCTTTCTGGGCTTATGGAGTATAACTGGCAGAATTACAATGTCAAGGAATAATTGAACAAATTGTGTGTATTGTGCATGGCCAAGCTTTTATTCTCTTGCCAACTGATATTTGAATGTGACAAGGGAACAAGTCAAAAAAGGTAAATTAAGGGGCTGCTGCTGCTACCTCTTAGTTGGGGAGCGTGGCTGGCGTAGCCTGTTAAGGAAGGCATTACATGAAGCCTTAAAACAGAGGCCATAGTGTATGTCTTTGTGAAGTACAGACAATTCAAATCAAAACATAAGTAGATTATTTTACTTGTATTTTATCAATAAAGATCTGATAGAGGAGTATTGTAGTCCATGGTGTGGAGTCATATACTCGTTATTTTTGCAGAATTAGAACTGAAATGTGAAAATTTGTTTCCAAAGTAAATAGATTCAGAACTATGGTGTTCTCTTTCCATGCTTAGTTTTGTAAACATTGTTATCAGGCCTTTTTCTGCAATTTAATTAAGTTTCATTTTAGTGTATTCAGTGTATTTAAGTGTAAAACGGGAACTCTGTATTAATAGTCTGTTTATAGAAATAAATGCACTCTGTAACAGATAATACTATTTGATTTTGCAGGTCTTCTTCTGAATTTTGAATCTGAAGGTACCCTCTTACTTTCTCAGCAAATCATGGACATCGTTGGCTTTCTGAAGTCTCAATTCATTTCCCACCTTCTGATCTGCTACATATTTATAGTGTCAGGACTGATCATTAACTTCATTCAACTCTTTACACTTATACTTTGGCCAATCAACAAGCAACTATTCAGGAGGATCAACTGCAGGCTGGCTTACTGCATTTCAAGCCGTAAGATTTTATTATTTTTTTAAAGTATTTTCATCTTTTGTCTTGAGGAAATTGTTAGAAAAGTTCTGAAACAGATTTCAAAGTAACCTATATAAAGGTTATTACTGCTTCCTACAGCACTTGCGTTTGTGTGAAGAGGTAAGTGTATGCTTTGTTGAAATGTCCTGTGCTGCTGAAATGTTTTACTCTTTTATATTGGGATACTTGCTTGGCTCAGGATGTTGAAGAAAGACTGCCTCTCATTTGGCTATCCATCATGCTGCATTAAGCCAAATGAGAATTATTGACCAAATAATAGCTGAACTTGCTGTGATACATTATCTGTAGGCTCACAGTGTTAACAAATCACTTCCAATAATGCTTTCTTTTTATCACACATTACAAAGTTTATGATCTTGGTTTAGGTGTTTCATATGTGAATACTGTTCTGGACTGGGAAATAACAGTAAAAAAAGGGAAAAAATGATTCCACACGCTTCTTTCTTGAGCCAGTTGTTAACTGTTGTTTCTTTGAATAGGCATTTCAGACCTTAAGCTGTAGCTGTATGTATTCAGTATATACACAGTTATAATGTATTGAAAGAAGCAGGGGTTGCAGTTATTTGTATTTTCTGGGGGAGATGGGAGCATAAGCTCAGGATATTGCTTGTAGAAAGCCCACAACTTTGTAACTGCTGATGTAACAGACATAACAGTTCACCAACACTTGACTAAACAGGTAATTCCAGTGGAATGAATGAAACCTATATCCATTCATTTCTTCTTTATTAGTAGGAGTTTGATATAATCTCCACCTGTCAACGGTGGATGATCAGAGCATGTGTAGTGTTCTTGATATTATCAGTCTGCTTCTATATTGTTTTTGAAGAGTTATATCTGAAGTTTCAGCATTGGTTTACTGCAGTGCAGCTTCTGACTTCCACGTAATTGCTCTCAAGTTATGGCAAGGAGCATTCTACGCAGCAGCTGTTTGAAAATAGGATAATGTGCTGCTAAACGTATGCGCCTTTCAGAGAGATTTCCATGGACATTTGTGAAACTCACAAGTACTTTCTAAAAATGAAATTGCATGTACATGCCTGTTGAGGCTCCCTAAAGATTATTCAAGTGTAATGTCACTGTCAATGCCAAGTGAGTTATGGGGAAAACAGCCCTCCAAGACAGTATTCAAGAATTGTGTTGCAGAAATACAGCAAGATGGTTTCCTTCAGGTCATCTGTTCTGCTACTAGGAGTCTCAAAAGGGAAAGCATTGTTGGTATTCATAATGAACTACTTGAGGGAGTAAACTGTCATGTGCTTCAGATTGGAGGCCACTGGGCATTATTTAATTCTCATCAGTGACTCTGATGTGCAACTATTCAAAGCATTTTTTAAACATATTTTTAACTTAAATTTCAAAGCTATGTCAGCATGTATACACCCAAATAAATTGGGCATGCTATTTTATTATTTCTGTAATGGATAGGATGTTCCTGCTGAAATATTTCATTTTTGCTGACAGTGTGTATGTCCCTGAAGTAGTGACTTCGCAAGTACTATTAATTTCTAAGTATGCACAGTGGCATAAATATGGCCAGGTTTTAATATTTTGCCTGGTAGCATAGAATACGTTTGAAGCCATGGAACGTAGAAGATACTGTACAGCTGTATACAGGTATATATAGGTATATTCTTATTATTTTTCATGCAATGCCTTCTGCCTCATTCTTCCTTTTGGCTACTTAGTGCAGAAACATCAGCTACTCTAAAGTGTCCAGACTGAATACTTTAGCTGCCCTCAATCTAGTCTCATCTGTTCTGGGAACTAGTCACTGTGTAAGAGCGAGCAAAACTGCATACTTGTTCTTGGTTGGGCAGATGGCTTTGTGCTCAGGGTTGCTGATCTAGTCTTCAGTGTTGACACCACTGGAAAAGGTTGTGTTGTGTGATTTTTGCCCTGTCATGCTCAGAACAAACTTAATGACAGTTATATCAGCTTTAAAGCAGAGCAAGCTAGCATTTAGTATGAGTCACCCATATCTGAGTGATACTTGGAAAGGGGAAAATGATATTTTTTTAAAAAAGTATTTGGAAGATCTGAAGAATGCAGTAGACCAATTAATCAAAGTGGATGTGTTTTTGTAGTACTGTATGTGTAAGATACAGCCTTTTGAGGGCCATTAGTGTGCTGACTAATAGATAACTTGAGTCATGGAAACAGCCTGCAGTTTGAGACAATGAAGAATGTTCATTGCCTTGGAGAATATAAAGAGGCATGTGCTTTTCAATGGTGACAAGCATGGTGTTGCTTTGACTGGCTGGTACAGCCCAAGACACAAAGTCAACCAAAGAGTGAAACAGAGTAGACATGGTTTAGCTTAAGAATGGAATGAAAGCAGCAGCTTTCGATCTTGCAAGTTTTGTCAGTTTCCATTTGATGTTAGAGGTAGAGATAAATGATTCCATAAAATCAGGGAAGAGCATTTCTGTGTTCTTTGGGAAGTTTGGGGGTTTTTTTCTGTATTTCAAGTAGTGGTGGCATTTTCTTCTACATCTTTTCTTTTTATCTCCTTCCTAATACAAGAACAGAATAGTCACACTTCTTCATGTGCAATATCTGCTGTCATACTGCATATGGGAAGTTAAACTGCTTGTCTTCACTTCAGTAGTCCAGCTTGAGTTGGGGGTGCTTATCTATTCACGTGAATCAAGCCGAACTAGCTCAAGTAAAATTACTCATAGAATCAAGTTGGAAGAGACCCTTATGATCATCATTCAGTCTAACCGTAAACCTAACACTGCCAAGGCAACCACTAAACCATGTGCTGAAGCACCACCATCTATATGTCCTTTAAATACCTTTAGGGATGGTGACTCGGCCACTTCCCTAGACACCCTGTTCCACTGCTTGGCATCCCTTTCAGTGAAGAATAATTTCGTAATATCCAGTTTAAACCTCCCCTGGCATAGCTTGAGGTGGTTTCCTCTTGATGTATCACTTGCTACTTGAGAGAAGAGTCCTGAACCCACCTCATTACAACCTCTTTTCAGGTAGTTGTAGAAAGAAATAAGGCTCCTACTGAACCTCCTTTTCTCCAAGCTAAACAACCCCAGTTCCCTCAGCTTCTCCTTGTTAGAATTGTTCTCTAGACCCTTTACCAGCTTCATGCCATAAAATGACTGTGTGGAGTAACTGCGGTTTGGTAGTTGAGGACGTGTAGCTGTGTGAGCTGCTGCTTGCCTACTGCGAGTATGGCAATAGCACTACAGCTTCTCACCATAACTACTGACAACCAAGCACGCTAAAGCCATACACTTCAAACTTGAGATAGGGTCAGATGGGGTGAATTTAGCTTCTCTACTGACCTGCTTCATTATGTATTAGCATTGGGGAAAACTTTCTAATGACAAATGTTGCAAACGAAAACATACTGGTCTGATAAACTGCCAATTTTCCTGCGATGGCTTTTCATGAAATTTGAATTGAATAAATGTTCTTTAATTGCAGATTGGAAGCCTTTTTCAGCTTGAGTCTCCTGCTCCCAAAGGGTGTGTTAGCCATTCACCAGATTGCAGTTTGGGTTGCTTTTATATCTCCCAAGATACATTTCATATTTTACTATGAGTAAACACTTGTTTGATCCCATTATCTCATTTGGCAAATATCTACATGGTAATGGTTGGTTCTAGTCCTTCCTCCGTATGTCTCAACCTTTACTGAAGCGTGTTAGTTGCTGAGAATTTCAAGTTTTCATCTTGAACAGACTTTTTTCTGTATTGGTCTTGAAATGAGCAAAAGGAGTAGTAAGAGTTATGCACCCTCTGTTGTATTTTAAGTTTGAAGAAACAAAACAATAAAAAAACCTAAATTAAAAACAAACAACAAAAACCAAAGCCTTTGGGCTTCTAACTTTCAGAAAATACTTTCTGGCTCTAGGTATATGACTGGTGCAGCTGGGTCTTAATCTCCCTTTTGTAAAATGACACCCCTGATAAACTCTCACTAATACTGAACTCCAGACTCCACCTCTAATAAGGAAACTGAACACTGAAAGGCTCAACAAGATGGTAACAATGAAAATGTTAAAAATAAGTGTGCCTGGAAGATGGTATTACAACAAAGATTGGGTTAGCAATCAAGGTTCTTTTTTATTTTTAAATAATTTAGGCACATCTTGTCCTCTTTTTCCAAGAAACTGAGTCAGGATGTATGCTAAGGAAGGAAGCACTTAGCGTGGAATTCGTGACAATTCTCATGAATTCTTGTTTGCACCTGAATTGAAAGCGGTGGGAATGCATCTTCTTCCTCCCACTTTTCTGAGGACAGCAAACCACCACACATAGTACATGTGGCTTTTCTACCCTAACTTGTAAAGTTGGCCAAACACAGAGGGAACAGGTTGTCTTGGGTATTAGTGCCATGTGCGCACGTGGCTGGGTAACTTGCAGGGGCAGTGGGAATGTGGTTTGTACTTCCTGAACCAATTTGTGCGTGGTAGGCTGGTGCAGTGCTACCCTGGGTCTGAGCAGAGCTGGGCTCCTGCGGCTGTTTGGGACATAATTCTGCTGTGTACCAACACACACACACATACAGGATAGATGGCTTCTTAAGTGGTGCTGGGTGGATTTACTCAGGACAGTATTTGCCTGTGAGTGGAGGAATGGTTGATACCTTGTCCTCTTCTTCTTGTGCTGAGATCCACCTTTAGCTCCTGGAGTGAGTGGCAAACTGGCCTCCTGCTGTACCTCTGCACGAAGTGAACTTTGCATACACAAAAGATCTGCCAACAACAGCACAGTCGTGTGGACAGGTGCATAAGGGCTTTAGAAGGAAGTGACTTAGCTTCTAATCTGCCTTCATAAATAAATTATAGTAGTACTAATACCTATTCTTGTGCTATGAAAGGGGTGTTATTACACCTCTGGGTAAAGTTACACTATGTGGAATGCAGTTTGTAAACCTCTGAGGGGAAGGCCCTTCTTTGCATCAAAAGAGGCACCCTGATGCCTGCTCATTGACTGCAGCAAAATCAAAATGGAAAATGATTCTTCTTGAGCTTTCTGGAAACAAAACTAGAGGAAATTGAGAACTGCTGCAAGTTTGTCATCTTCACTGACTGTTACAAGACAGTACAGCTAATTTCTTCCATGTACAACTATAGACCTTGCAATGTAAGAATTTGGTATCCAAGTTAGGCTCTGTGGTAGTATTGCAGCTGTATTAATCCTTAAGATCGCTTCGTTTCCCTACATGCAACCCACTGCCCACCTGGAGTTCAGAGGAGCCCTTGGCCATTTTGCATGTTGTTTGTACCAAGGTTGCACTGTAATTCTCTCCTCTAGTGCAATTGAGTAGGTGGGAAGGCATGAGAAGCAAGAGGGCCCTGAAGAGAGAGGGCTTTCTTCTTCCTCCACTTCCCTCTACCACTATCTTACATTGCAGAGGAAGCCATCTGTTGTTCAAAGTATACCACAGTGTCCTTAATATTATCTATATGCACAATTGGATTATGCTTGTCAATGTAGATGTAGCCAAGAGCTTTCATGGAGCACTTAGGACTGCTTTCTTAGCCTGTTTGCACCATTATTTTGAGTAATGTGTGCAAAATGACTTTTTCTCAAGTACTATTCATCCATATAAGTCATTGTTATCTTGGTTACACACACCACATCCATACAAAGCCACTGGTAAAAATTTTGAAAAGTTTACAACAAATAATAAGAGAAAATTGGAGGCTAGATTTGATAGTAAGACAGAGAAAATGTTTATTTGAACCTTCGGAGATTTAGACTATCTTACCCTTCTTGTTTTCTCTCAAGCATCACCATGGGAATGAATGTAGAAGTAGAGTGTTCTAAGGAAATGCCCATGTTAATGTAGATAAACTCTGCTACTGAGGGCAGGATAGTTATGGTAACATGGAGGTCTGAGTAGGCAGGTGCCCAAGTATCTACCTGGGTGGTGAGGTGTTTGTTGCAGCCTGCGCTGAGCTCCATGCTGCTGTGGTAATTTTACTCTGAGCACTCAAGCTACCTTGGGTATCTCTAGAAAAACCATTACCATACCTCTTTCCTGTAATGTACTCTTAGGTTTCCTCCCATGTTTTCCACAAGTCTGCAGTAGGGGTTTACTGACTAGGGGGGTTTTGTCCTGCTTGTAAGTTCCAGTCATTGCTGTTGATCATTGAGCCGTGTAAAGTACATTATTAGCTTTCTCTAAAACCTTCTTTTGTTAGAATGATGAATATTATTGAATCTTTGGATTCTTCTACTCTCAAAAATTAGATTCACAGGGGTATATTGTGTGTGATGGATTTTGTTAAATAGAAAATGCTCTTGGAGCAGAGAAGAGTGCAATATATGTGTCGTCGTATGGTATTGTTTAATTTTGTAACTTGCTTTGTCTTCCCTTCCTTATAAGTAATGTAGTAACATACTTAGCACTGCATCATAAAAAAATAAATCTAGAGAAAAAATTAGCAAAGTGACAGGACTGATCTCACCTTTGGTTGCTAGCAAGGGCAATAGCATCTGAGAAATTAGTATCTGATTTACTGAAGCCTTGAAAGTAAGGACAGCAGGAGGTATTCCTCTGATTTCAAAATAATGTATGACAAACTATGAACTCTGTAGCAATATATTATTGGCTTTTACAGCTAGATTGCATTTTAGTGTTAAAATAATTCTATTAATGTAGGATGAAACTATCCTCCAATTTTAAAGCAATCTGTGTACCTAAATTTTATGACTCCAGTGTTTTGTTATTGTTTGCTCACAGTGTAACTAGTAGTCAGCAGTCTTGCAAAAAGCTCTCTGGATTATACCTTTCCTGAAAACATGTCTAATAGTAAACAAAATGTATCAGTATTTTTTCACAAAATAATGCTGAGAGATTAGTAGTTTAAGGCTTTCTAGCTGTGAAGTACACTGCAGCCTGTATGGGTGTGTTTTCCACCTCTTGCTTGCTTCTCTCAGGGGTCTGAGTCTTCTTCTAGGGATGGTGGAGGAAGAAGCTAAACTTAGGGATGTGCACCATAGTACTAAAATATGAACCTCTTGATTCTTCAAGTGATAAACTGTATAATGCCATTTGTAAAACCAGTAAGGACCCATTTTAGGGGTAGCAGGGAGACGACACCATTTTTGGTTTTGATTGTGATTTTGAAATGTTTTCTTTTTGTTGTTGAATATTCTCTTGTCATATATTGACATGTGCTCCAGTATCCTACTGTAGAGTTGTCTGAATTACTGTCCTGCGAGCTTGTGTGTGCATAACCGCATACGAGCATAGACAGTTTCCTTCTGGTAGATTGTATTTGCTCTCATGGTTGATTTCCCTTTTAAAGCCTTTCCAAGGGTTCGGGTAGATTTCTATCACCCTGAAGGGAGCTTTGCCCTCAAAAAGACCTAGTTTCTTTTGCTTTGGCGATGTAGATATTTTGTTAGGGTAGAAATCATCTACTCTAATTCATTAATACCTTCCTCCAGTCTCCTTCCTAATGTCCTCGTATACGTGTTACTTACTTGTGGCAATGCTGCTGGTTATCTATATAGTTCCCCACTGAGATCAAACCTTGAACTTCTCTAATTTGCCAAGACTGAAGAAGCCAATCACTGCAGCAGGTTCTCCATTATTTTGCTGATAGATTAAGGTAATATTTGTCCTCTGCATCCATTACAGCCTGAACTCCCCTTTTCTCAGATTGTGAGCAGAATTATATCAATGACTATAAATGAATCTTCTGCAGTGCCTCACAAATGCCTCCCTTTTTATCCTAGTACTATTAACTTGCTGTATCAGCTAATAACACTTCAGTCCCACTCATTCTATGCCACTTGCAGGTGTTGTTATCCAGTCTTCATGGTGGATCAGGTATTGACAGTGAGCTTTAGTGGATCAACCAAGACAGTTTGCTGATTGCAGGCATGCTGTTCTGCTCATCAAGGTATGCCTGAGTGATATTTGTGCATGATCTTTCACAGACTTCCTAATTCAATCTAAAAAGGACATCATCTATGAGGACTAGCTTTTAGTTTAGGAGAAAGGACGTCCTTTCTGTGAAAATGGATGTGAAAAAAACTTTTAATACTGATGCTTTCTATCCAAGACTTGGCAAAGAGCTAGAGAGGCACTTAGTGCAATCTTTAATGAAAAGAACATCTTTACTGCAACTGATAGTATTTTGTTGTTACTGGAGCCTTTGTAGAGATTGCTTGTCTTCATTTTCCCTTTTTTTTTTCTTTTACCTCAGATTCCTTTTCTGAAGAAGTGTGATGGTGATAGCCTGCAGATGGGAGAGAGGGATGTCAGGGAAGCAATAGAAGGTGAAACACATTTTGTTTGATGTTGGGCATCTCACATGAGAAAGTTTCTAGCACCTTTTATTAAACATTAGATCTGGCCAGCAAGCTTTCTAGATTCCTGAACTGGGGTAAATCTGGGGTGTTTTTATGAAAGTGCTTCAGCTGACATGACATAACTCAGGAACATGATATGTAATGATCCAATTGATAGCACAGAATATGAAGACATCAATGTTTCTGCAAGTTTGGTTCTACAGTTGTGTCGCCATTAAGGATGAATATTACAATCAGAGGATCAAATTCTTCTGAAGAGATACGGCATATTTGTAGAAACCCCATTTTAGCTATAGACCATATGTTAATTGCTAAAATGGTACTAAATCTGCAGGATAGCCTCTTGATACTGTGTAATCTTCCTGCAGAGATGCAGAGAGTAGCTCATTAACCACCATCACCAGTTACAGGCAAACACAAACTAGCAGTAATCCAGCCTGATCTGCGGAAGAACACTACTTCCACAGGCAGAACCACTGGGGGAATTTGGAATTCTGGTTTTGGTCAGGCAATAAATCTACTGGTGTAATATCCAAGTTAGGTGCAGTGTGCCTTGTCTCATTTGCTAGTGGTGGCTACATCTTCTACCCCCCTGCTCCCTTTTGAGCAATGTGCACCACTGAAAGTGTATATCTAGGTGATTCTCCCTCTCCCAAAGCAGCAAGGATTTCAGCAGCTGATTCAGTGGAAGTATCTGGTGTCTGACTGACTTTTTACAGGAGGATTTCCAAACTGATCGGAAGCAGTATTTCTTTTCAGCAAGTACTTGAGATTTTTCCATATGACACTTGAG